>QFET01002324.1:0-34159 GCA_003316355.1 Tuber calosporum
GAGGTTGACAAGGATTGCCTATTTTAAACTGCTGATATTAACAGAAGAGCAAAACCAATCCCGATATCAACAAGATAGCAAAAGAGTCAGGGTTGATGGACGCGGTTGGACAACAACTTAGACATATGGATGGGGAATTCATTTTCTAAAGCATAAAACTCTAGGGTATATTCTCCAAACTGGTTTGTTTTGCCCTAAAAACTACCTGTAGTCGTTAATATAGGGCTAGCCAGTTTTACTTGTGCCTTGTCAAAAAAAACTGTCTTCTGACTTTCTTACTTCCGTCCAAGGCAACTCCTTCACTCCTCAAACAAGCTATCATCAACAACATCAACTGCCCTATCGACATGTCAAAATCTACTGAAGTCGACAACCAAAATCTTGAGCTAGATCTCACCAGTGGTAAGTTTACTCCTATACTGTATAACTTCTTTCTAGCAGGGAGAGAGAAATTGACCCCTGTGTAGAGCCTGCAAATGCCTTCGTGTTGATCGAAGTTAGAGGTTTGACCAATACGGATACCACCACGGAGCCAAATAGTGTCAATAGCGAGCCCTCCTTTGAATGTAAGTCAACTACCGCTGTTGAAGAATGGATTATTGGTAATACTTACTTGACTGCAGTGGCCACAGTACAGAGTCCATCCAAGGGGAACTCCACCGCAGCGTTCGATAACAAGTCTCCAAAAAGAACTCGCTTGAATAAACGACAAAGACAAAAGCCGCGTGCTTTGAGGGCAAATCAACCAAAGGTTCTGATTGGTGGCAAGCAAAGCGATAAACAACTGGTATGAACTTCTATTTTATGTTTAAACCTTTTACTAAGTATGAACTTTAAGAGGGATGACAGTCATGATGAGGAAAATAAAAATAAAAAGCAGAGGAGGGATCACAATATTCAGGTCGCAGGAGCTGGAAACGTTTAGTTATATTGCCTTGGAAAACCACTACCTAAAAAAAGCTTCTATTGAGAAGTGGCTGGATGCTGCAATCAATGCTCTTGCGGACACTGGGTGTGCTGCCGTCGACGTCTCTTTCGATTCTGAACCACCTTCCAATCTCCTCACCTCTCAGCAAAAGAAATGGCAGCCATCTCTCCAAGTTCGCTTTTTGACCGAGAAGGACTTAGCAAGGGCTCTGGGGCCTTTAGCCCTATTAGGAGAACAGGTAGAGGTTGTGAGATACCGTGGGGGGAAAGGATGTGTTTTTAAAATACGTTTAGGTACCTGGGGAAGCCAGGAAGAAAGGATGGTGGAGGCTTTTAAGATTCAGGCTAAAGCTGAGGTGAAGGCCTGGGGATGGCGTCAACTCTGTGGGACAAGAAGTGATTTGGTAATCCAGACTCTTTTGCCCCCAGGAAGGGTATTGGGAACTTTGGAGATTGATGGGTGGAGGCTAAGGTGCTTTAGGGAAGAAGAACTTGTCTGTTGTTGCTGTGGACAAGCACATAGTTGCTTTGAATTAGAGAGTGGTTGTGGAAACTTTGAAGAAGGGAAAGGCCTTTGAACTTTGTTTTGTAACTTATACTAGGTAGTAATAGCTAGCCACCCTTAAGGGGAAATAAAAGTTTTTTATTTTTGATGGTTGAGCAAGTTGCAAACTGGGGAAATTACCACAAGTATTGTAATTGGAAACTGAAGGAGAATTAAAAGAGAGCAAGGGAAAGGGATTTTGAAATATAGACAGAGCATGAAAGCTACAGTGACTGAAGATTTCTTGCCAAAGAACAAAGTAAAGTAAGAGTCTGGTATTTCATGAGATATTTGCTTGCAGAGGATAAAGGGAGCAATAAGAGAAATCCAAGTAAAGGTAAGGAATTACTATCATACTGTTAACAAAGGTAAACAGACGCCAAAGTGCTTGAGAAAGATATTTTATATGACAAGTGAAGGGAGGATATGTACCAGTTTATAATAAGAAAATGGTCTTGCAGAGAGGAACTACGATAAAGATAAGTCTGAGGTTTAGTAGAAAAAAGTCTTTTCATCACAGGACAAACAGGAATTAAATGTATCAAGTGGTAGTGAATATATTTTCCCCAAGACATCAATGCCAAGTAAGAGCCTCAATCCTAGGTGAAAATATTTTGGCAAGAGCTGACGCCAAAAAAGAGCCACAAGCTCAAGTTGTGGTAAAAATATTTTCACTAAGATACCAATGCCAAATAGGAGCCTCAATACTAGGTGAAAATATTTTCGTAAGAGCAAACGCAAATAAAGAGCCTTCAGTTGTAGTGAAAATATTTTCAGCAAGACACCAATGCCGAGCAGGAGCCGCAAGATGCTGCAAAAATATATTCTGCAAGACAGCTATGCTAAGTACAAAACTCCAGCCCAAGTGAAAAATATTTTCATCCATACAGTAATGTTGATTAAGAGCTTCAAGTTGTAGCAAAATTATTTTCTCAGTGTCAAACATTGCTTAGGTAATAATTTTCGACTAGATTAAGGTCAATTTTCACTGTTATCAAATTTACTTCATTTTTCCGCCTCAACATTGGTAACCAATTTTCTTTAGCAACAAAGAAGTTTCAACCACCATTACTATCTACAACTTCCAAATTTTACAGCCGTAATACGTGGAAAAGCACAAGCAATATGTCCTCGAGTCTCGAGTAGGGCTGCTAGTAATACTCGTACTGTAGCTAACTATTTGTACTAGTGCTGCGGGTCGGGATACGTCACGAGTGATCACTTGCTTCCTGCAATCTGCCTGAATTGTATTTTGTTTCTACGATTCCTTGTACTGTATGGTGCTGGGATACTTGTACCTGTACAGTGCATCCGACCGAGTCGTCCAAGGCGGTGGGAGGTGTCATCTGTTCTCGCACGTTTTCGGAGATTATGACCTTGGTGGGTATGGGTGGTCGGGTTGTAGTCTTATTATTCAGCGGGTTTTTATAGCTATATTACTGTAATAGGAAAAGGGGAAGAAAGGAAAAAATAAATAGGCGGAGATCGATGTATATACTGTATCACGACGGGTCGAGAGGGGGAGAGGAGAGGGATGGCTGACTGCAGAGGGTATCCACAAGTAGAAAAAAAAAAAGAAAGAAAAAAGTGTAATGTTATGTATGATGGGCGTTAAAAGCCGTCGTTCCGGAATACACCACTTCCCTTCGCATTGCCGCTGACCAATGGGCTGAGTTTCTTCCCAGAGGGTTTGAGGCTGAAGGTACTTGTATGTTGGTTGCCCGCTCTTTGTGCACTACTTGTACTACCCAGACTTCCTCCAGAACGTGAGGTCCTCCTTCCTGATTTTCCCTCCGGTGTAGATCGCCTAAAAAGCTTCATTTAGAATTGTGGGCTAATCGGGACTTGAGCGATAAGTGGGAAGACTTACACTTGGAATAGCGGTCAGGATGCCCAGCGCTCCTGTCAATTACCGCAATCAGAGCAAAGCCACACAGGGTGTCACCCCCAGGAAGTTTGGGATCAAACCGATTGTCCAAACCATATCGTTCCATCCCATGGCCTCCTTAAGGAATCCGGCTTTACGAGATATCGTCAGTCCTTTCAGCCCCAAAGAACAATTCTCATTCGAGTAATTCACTTACCCCACAGAGGACCCACAAATGTGCCAGCGGAAAACGCGAGGCTGAACAAGCCATACTGTACAATCAATCACAATCAATCAGCAACAACATTCACGGGGGGAATCCCCTATTCTCTTTATCAAGTGTGTGTGTGTTACCCCTTGCGCATAAGCCCCATTGCTGCCAAATATACCGGGGTTGTTTTCTTCCACCTCGTCGAGGAATAAACTGACCTCTGCCATCAAAGCGGGCATGATCAAGACGAGGCCAATCCCTATCAAGGCGAGGATGGCGCACATCAGGACTATCTGGGAGACGCTGTTGTGGTCCGGGAACCGCAAGAAGATGAAGAAAGGGCAGCAAAGAATGAAACCTGCAGTTTGGATCCGGCGCGTTCCCCACTTGTCGCATGCCCAACCTGTTCCTGTTAGCCTTATCCTGTGGCATATGTGCTCCTATTCGGGAAAGCGAGCAGTAACTCACCAACGAGGGGAGCGAGGAAAGTTGGGAGGATGACCGCAAGGAAGATCAGTCCTGCTCCTGTTGCGTTGAAACCGAAGATTTCCCGAGTGCGCAGAGGTAACGTCGTCTCCAAGGCTGTCGAGAACACCGCCTGAACGAGTATTCCCCAGAGTGCGGTTAGAAGTCTAGGGTATTTGAGGATTCTGATGATCGGCGGCACTCTGCTGCGTTTCCCCAGGATTGTAGGTCCTGCTTCGATATCATTGGCTACGGAGAAAGATAATTTATTAGTGGGTTAATTCTACGGGTGGCTCTCTTGCTCACAGGTATTCTCATGATGGTTAGCGGGCCCTTCTTCCCCATTATCGGGCGTGTGGGCCTTCTTGGGTATTGGAATCGAGTGGCTTCCCTCGCAGGGTGAGTTTGGCGCACGGGAGGACCCGAGCGGAGATCCGGAACCCTTCTCCGCTCCCGCAAACACCCCACCGGGGTTCCCCCCTGAAGGGGAGACGCCTGGTTCTACTTTTTTGGCCAAGTATTTCGCTGCAATCTTCTGTTCTATTAGGACGAGTCGAATAACAATGTCAAGCGCCAGCTGCCATACAAACTATTGATTAGCAAAATCCGAGGACCGCGAGAGAGAGTTTAAGTTTAGGTTCCGACTCACCAGGCCAAAAGCCATCGAGAAGACTGAATTAATTCACCGGTTAGCTTGGAGGTTCAGTAGACTTTGGTGCGACGGATATCATAGGAGGATCCTACACACCAGCGTAATATCCACCCCTATAATATATTATATTAGAAAATCAACTACCGACGACAACCCACTCATGGAAACTCACTTATCATAAACAATACCGCCCAGTAGGGGTGCCAAAAAGCTACCGCAGCTCATGGCGACACTTTCAGAATAAACATCAGCTTCTTCATTCCAACTGCTTGTCTCATGTGAAAGCTCGACAGGTCTCTGAGGGGCTACGATAGGTTAGACCAACCTTACAATTCCCATGCTCTGCGCGATCTCATCCTTATCCACAGTATCGACAATGAGCGCTAACCCGACTGTCCATATTACTGCGGCTGAAATTCCTTGGAGGAGTCGAGCAATGATGAGAGCAGTAATGCTAGATCCTACACAGAGCAGGACTGTTGCCCCAGAAAGTGCCAAAAGGCCAATTAGTAGCGTTGATCGCCTGTTGCTGCTTATGTCTGCAAGGTACCCGCATACAGCTGAGACATCCACTGATGTTAGCTTGTGCACGAGAAAGTTTGATCTCGTGCAACGACAAGATAAGAGGCGGGAGGAGAGTTAGTCTGTAAAGGCATTGGTGAAGGTGATCTCATACTTACGAGATGCCACGAAGATGCCAGCCCCATACACTGCCATCAAGACGGAAATACATCGCTGAACATCTAGCAAAACTGTCAGAACGGATTTGACAAGGAATATAGGAACTATAGGTTACCATGGTGAGGAATGTTCACACGCTCTTCCAATGCAAATGGGAATACAGGAATGACCTAATCCAGAGTAAGCTTCCAGACAACCCCACAAAAAGCCTACAACCGGCATCATATGAAAGGGCAAGAGGCATACCAATCCATAAAGAAAAATATCCTATCGTATCATAATGCGCCAATCTTTTAAGTAACTTCCCGATCGCAGGATCCCGTTATTGGGGGGGGGGGTGGCACTCACGGTGAAGACTGCTAGGGACATTGCAGTAACAATGAATCCCTGACTACTCCTAAACTCTAAAAACATCGGCCGCTTTTCCCCATAACTGAACCATGTCCAAAATTTAAGGTTAAACATCTCTTTTTTTCTCTCTGGCGTCTCCCCCACTCTTCTATTACACCCCTTGACGTCGGGTCCTTCAATATTGGTTTCCCCACGAGAACAGCGGGTGAGAAAGAAAAGTGAGCTGCGTCCTGGTTAAGGTTGAACTCTCCAAGCACTACGGTAGCCAGTCGGACCAGTTCCTTGAAGCTACCCTCGGTATCGAATTAGGTAAGGTAATCCCCTCTCCAATCGAATTACCGGTATCCCGTATCGGAGAGTGATGAAGGACCACAAAGAGGTAGGGTACGATACTTATAACCTGCCCTGTTCAGGAAATCTGCCCTCTTGGGAAACGATTGAATAAGCACGAGGGTATAAAAGCGGAAAGATATAAAAGGAGAAGAGAAATGAATAGAAGGAAGAAGAGCAATAAATAAATAAACAAATAAGATATAGGCCTAGGCCGGATCTACTTTTGATTCCGAGGATTAGGGTTCTTTGTGGGGCCTTTGAGGATGGGGGGGGAGAGCCAGCGAGTTAAGCTAAAGAAGCACTGGGAAAAGCTTCTATCGTCTCATCGTAAAAGTCCCAAGGGAGTTCTAAATGACGAAGAATCCCTAAATACACGGCAAACTTGGAAAAGCAAAGTGAATTACCAGTATGATATGCAGAGGACGGAGAAAGTGGAGGATGTGAAAAGGTTCAGAAGTCTAATTTTATTTTTTTACAAATGGAAATACCGACACTAACAGTCTGACTTACCGCAAAGCCCTTGCCTCCAGCGGCGGGGGCGTCCAATCTCCAGATTCCTACGATGGATAATGAACGAATGGCCATGCTTTCTCGCTTCACGATGACAATACCCCTACCACTCCGGCCGCCGAAAGCCCGTTTTTCGGGCCGGATAGTGGTCAATGCTCGGATCTAGCGGGGTCGGCAAGGTCTCGACCCACTCTGGCTGGGGGATTCTACAGCATCACCGGAAGCTAAACCAAGACCTTTTCTTGTCAACATGACTTTTGAAGCAAACTCCAGTACAGAATTCACCATTTGGAATTATCGTCCCTGCTTCGCTTAGAAATCACGTTTTCCAGCACACGGGATCGAATCTGAGTAGGATACGATCATAGTTGGCGTGTCCCTTCAATTGGATGGAGGGAATCGTTATCCATTTCGGGGTTTCCCGAGAAGGAAAAGGAAAAAGAAGCCAACACGCACCAATCTGACGCCATGGAATACTGTACGGTAGGAAATGTTTCGAGCTTCAGGAACCATCATGGGAACACTTTGCTCGAGTACTTGTACTTGTACTAGTACTTCCTTCCATATTTCCCTCCTCCTCCCGAGTAATGCTGCATCGGAATTCACGCCTCTGACTCTAGCCCAACCTGTTTTTCTCGCTCATTTGTATACTCGAGTAATCAGGGTTTACCTTTCTCGTTTTAGGAGCATCATAGATATCATAGAAGGTTCCCATTCACCAGTGAAGATATCGTACCCAGTTATATTCGGCTTGCCGTATTCGGATAGCGTGCTCATGTCTGACAAAAGTAGAACCTTGAGAATACTAATCTTCCCCCCGCACGCCTTTTGCTATTGTGATCAGGCGGGCCTGGAATTGAGTCGATTGATCTCGGAGGAAGCCGAGAGACAACAGTATGCTGTACTAGTACTTGAAAGCTGTTGGAGAGCGTGCTCTAGTATACTGTGCTCGAGTAGGTATCAGCACGCAGGGATCAAGCTCACAATGAGCGATCGCAGTAAGGTACTTGCACTACTCGATTTTCAAAGTACTCGTACTGGTATCATATCCGGACGCATTCACGTCGAGGGGAAAAGTCCTGTGCCAAGAAGAAGTTTGAAGTTTGAGAAGAATGCTGGTGGGTGGATGGAGGTTATTTTATTACACCTAGAATGGGATTGGATTATAGTTGTGGAGGTTGTGATAGAAAGAGGTGTCTGCAAGTGTCCATGGTAAACTTCCAAGAGTTATAGCTAAATGCATTGGAAAGCAGAATGGAAATAGAGGATGAATTGATTGCCTATGCCATGTTCTTATCAAGGAAGAGAGAGAGTTGTGTGGAAAGCTTTTTATCAAAATCAACAGCAGAAGGCATAAAGCTCCTCAAGTTTGTCAATTTGTTTTAATGGTAAGGTCTCTTCTACATTCCTTGATAATCCCTTAACCCCAGGGGACAACCAACTATTTATATACTATTCCTGGTACTTATGTTGGTTATATAAATGGAGTATGTTGTTAACTTCATCCTTGGTCAGTAACTGTGCAAATAAAGTTTGCCCTTGAGGATAGCTACCATGCTTGGCTAAATAATATCCTACACTATCTATTATTATAAGGGTGTTGAGTACTCCACCTGTAAATAGTCTTCAATTCGTTTGCTAAATGAACTGGGTTTAATTTGATTCAGCCTATTTGTAAACATATTAGGAATATTAGCTGATCAGTCTGAATGGCCATCTTTCTTACATATGCATTCAAATTATCAAGAATCTAGTATTGTTTTCTTATTCTCTTGGATTTTTTGAAGTGTATAATCTTTCACTGAGGCTCAGTAGCTCTGCTATAGACATTACTTCTTGCCAACATGAGTTGTAGTGATATAACAATCTCTCAGTTGTATATACCATCATATCAGAAATTTCATAACATTTCCCATATCTGTAACATTCATATAAACTGGGTTAGAGATCTCCTGTATCTCTTTTAGACTTCTTAAATCCATTCTTAGGGTTTCGTTTTAATCTTGAAGTTTGTATACAACATCATGATAGCATCATACTATTATATATAGAAAACTCTAGATTAAAATCAAACTATAACAATCATACTATCACAATATGATAACAAAGCAGATCTTCCTTACCCTACCTTGAACACTTTGCCATTTTCCCCCGCCAAATACCCCTCCGTGTTCGTCACCCTCCCAGTTTCGTCAAGCCTCTATCCGCTATCTGCGCCACATACAACCTGTCCCTCGCGTGGGGGCTGGTTGGCTGGAAGATCGATCATGGGTACGGTATCATAGCTCAGATGTACATATATTTCCAGTTGTGTGGAAGATTTTTAACTTAAACCTTAACTCAACTCGAGTATCACACGTAGTCTACATACCCATGAGTGTCAAGAAGGCTTTAGTACGCTCGCGAAAACCAGCGGGAAGGGATACATTGGGAAACAGGACCTATCAAAGCCCAACATAGCTATTCGCGAAATCAACGACAAGTACTGTACATACTGCTCCTCTATCAGGGTATCGTCGGATGTGGCTGTCTTCCCAAGGGTAGTTATGCAAGTGCGGAAGACTACGGCAATCGCAAAGAGACCATATTGGTTATCGATCGTAAGGTATTATACGCTTGGAGAATTTCCAGGTGTTAGCACAGGCTACTAGACCGGTTAATCTTCGATAAATACTGAACTCGTTTTTTGTTTGTGCCGTGACCATCTGGGACCCCTTAATGGGCGGGGGGAGCAGGAGGTGGTACCGCATTTTCTGGGGAAACTGGAAATGGGCCTAGGGACTTGGCGGGAGCGCTAGATGAGAGAGTGACATAGTAGCAGGTGATGTAAAGGTAATGGCCGATGTAAAACTGGACATCATGTGTGGAAAAAAGCCAAAACTGAGTAGGCATGACCATAGATGGAATGGTAGAGAAAGTACTACTGGTATTCGCACCTTCTTATTGGAAACCACCCGGGGAATTCTGATATTCGCTTACCCCACATCCCCTTCCTGAGGTCCAACCTGCCGACCACTAGCTCTGGCGCCGTTTCCAGTCTCCCCAGAAAATGCGGTACTTCATGACCCGGGAAAGGGGGAAAAGCGCGGAGTTTAATTCGTCGAAGGAGAAATACAAGCGAGATGAACTGTCCGTGTTCTAAAAGTTTGGTGGTTTGACTGTTATATGCTCCATCTAGGATGATATGATGATATGAGATGGCGTTGTGTGGGGCACGTAGGATACGGTAGTATATGGGGCAATGTAGTAGTACAGTTGAGTCTTGTACCTACAGATACCGGTATGTGGTATACGACTAGGAATAAATTGTCTGACTGATACGATAGATGAGGGATCGTTTTAGGGAAACTGTGGGGATCCAGGAGTTTACAACCAATCTCGCAAGTGCCTAGTGGGGTGGGTATTCCTTACTGCACTGGCTAACTTGCATCCCAAGTCCCAAGATTATACTGTAGAGGGAGACACCGCCGATGGCTGCCGGGCACAAATTTGGAGCTGTCGTTTAAGCAGACATGTATGCGAAGATTCGACACTATTGAGGAAGAGAAATTAATTGATCCCTACGGGTTGGTAGATAACCCATCATGGTGGTGTTTGGGGGTTTGGCGTTGAGGCTCTCTGGGGCCCCAATGGCATCAATTTTTTAGTCTTTCTTTTTTCCCGAATCCCTATAGGTCTTCCCTCGACATCATACTATGCTTTCCCGCCAAGATATATCAGACGTATGATAATAGCTGCATAATATACGAATAACTGATAGGCTTGGGCGGACTACAGAGACCTCTCCGGATGTGCGGAATTATCATACTGAGAAGGTATCATACCCCTCTGGAAGGGGAGAACATTCTAGAAAATACAGGGCACGGCGAGGGGTAACTTATCCGTGCAAATACTGGAGGGGGTTGGGTTCAAGTCACTCGGGGGTTGGGAGGGCTCGACCCTTATTCTACACTGATTGACAAACCTCAATGGCAAATGGTGGTGTTTGGAGCTGCAATAGCGACGAGACCGAGCCCAACAGCTAACCCCCCCCCGCAACCTTTCTAAAGACAATAAAGATCGCCTTTGAGCTCAATAGCTAGCGTTCCAACTCCCGCTCAATGGCAAACACTCAGTCTCCCCAAAGGCTTCTCAGAATGTCTCCGGACCCTGTATATAAGAGATCTCCCCATCATCTTCCCCCAGCTCAACAGACAGCACTCCTCATCAAACCTTCTACATTCCTACCGAGAACTTCCAAAACATTTCCCAACTTCCTCGAGAAGGCATATCGAAACTTCTCCCAAACCACAAAAAAAATCATTGACCATCACGATTCATAACAACTATCACCTTAACCAAAGTATCCCCAACCCCAACCCAACCCCAACCCAACCCCCGCAGTCCCCAAACTAACCCCAGCCCAGGGCAAAGATGGGCAACTCCAACAGTAGGCCCACAGAATTCGACCTAAAACTCTCCGAAACCAAACTAGCGATCACCAAAACCCACGTCGCACAAGAGATGGCGCTGAGAAAACTGGACGCCACCATCACAAGTCTACAAGAGCAAATCGCCAAACGCAACCAATCCCAAGACCTGTTCATCAACCTACTCAACAAGATGGCCCCGGCCGTGGAGCTCGCCCGGAAGAGGATCGCAAAGTTGGAGATGGACAGGTTCGGGGATATCGACGTGTATGAGGGGGATTACGATTCCGATTACCAGTTCGAGTCTGATGAGGATGAGTCTACGGGATCCGAGGGCGGGTCGGTCTTCCAGGCGGCATTGAAGAGGATGGGACCGAGACAGAAATCCGATGGGAATTTTTCGGACGGCTCCTTGGCGCCCACTCTAATCCTTAGCGACTACGGCGATGACAATTCCGATCTCGAATTCCGGCCGCTGAGGGCGGAGACGGTGGCGGTGGTGGCGGGTCCCGGACAGCGGGGGTTGAGGGACTCCCTCGTGAGACTGTACATGCAACTGAGGTGGTGGATTCTGGCAGAGATGGTACTCATTCCTTTGTATTTCCTTCTGAGAGGGCGGTTGTTTCTTTGATTTTAAAAAAAAAAAAAAAAAAAAAAAAGTGTATCATATTATGTTTTTTCTTCCCAAGGGCAGTGAGTGAGTGAGTTTGCACTCGGTTCGTTACCGCGCGAAGCAAAGCGTTCTTCCCCGGTCGGGTTAATCTGCGATTTCAAGAATGTCGACTACTATACTCCATCCACCCATCCATCCATCCATCAGAAAAGATCGCAAGTCCACAGAAAGAAAGCATGCCCTTTCACCCAAAAAGGGATAAAGAAAACTAGCGAATACCTTTCATATGATACCTTACACAAATCATATTATCAAGTAAATCAGAACAAAGCCAGACAGTCAAAAACCCCCCAAGCAAAAGTTCACCCCTAACTATGCCCTATATATGGCTAGCATAGCACGCGACTTATATACCCCGCCAACTCCGTGAAAAGGCCTTCACCTCCTAGAACTCGATATCCCGCGAGTGAGATATCATGATGATCATTCAAATATTGAATCTAAAACTACTCACTTACTCCCGAATCATGTCTTGCAATTTTATATACATACCGAATATTATGTTTTGAGTACAGGGGGGGTTTTTTTTTCTTCCTTAAATAATAATATATATTATAATATAAAAAATATATCGCTCAGACGAGTTCAAAACTCTACATGGAGAATCCGGAAAGGAAGGAAGGAAAGGAAAGGAAGGAAAGAGGAGAAGCAACCCACCCGTTACACTTACTTTCAAAAGTCATGTGTTGGTTAGGTTTCAACTGGAGTTTGCTACCGTACGATACTTGCACGATACTCCCTTGAGTGAGCTAGTGAGTGAGTAAGGGTGAGGGGGGGAAGGTGAAAGAACTACCATATTGCGACGTATCATGACAAGTACCCGTACATAACTTAGTCGATGAGGTCAACGGTACCACAATGAAGATGAGTCAATCGAGAAAAAACATATTCCCATATTCTTTCCATATCCCCCCCTTCTCCATTCAGGTTTCGTGTCACTGCGCTAAACAACCAACTTGAACTATTACACCATCACACTGGTCAGTTATCTGCGATATCTGGAATGGATGTGTTGGTGCATTGCCGTACTGGTTTTTTATTATATATTCCCTAGATGGAAAATAGTAATAATAACCGCTGTGGATACCCATTCAGAGTGGTAAAGTATGATAGGGTACAGGGAAATTCTTCGCCATCATCACTTACTACTATCATACAAGGTATAACTGTCATTCGTATAGAAGATTCTGAAGGGGGAGGAGGGGGAGGGGGTGGAAAAAAAATATTTCTTGACTGATCGATTGATAATAATAATATATTATAACACATTCCCATCCTTATAATATTCAATTTAAACATATCCTTGATTTCCGTGTATCCCGCAACGATAGTACTGTATACGGTACAGTCTCCTACAGGATATTCATAGCCAAACTTAATCACCGCCTTACGTGTCATATCATACTTACTCATCGTACCTGGCCGTATGCCCGTTAGGGCGGTGTCTCCTCTAGATAGGAATAAAATTGATGAATCGTACCTGATACTCACCCAGGCAACCCCCGAATACTTCGAATTCAATCAAACCTCAGCATCATACATAATAATAATAAAAAAAAGATTCAGAGTAGGGTGTACATGACAGTAGAGAGGTGGAGAGAACAAAGTAAGATATTATACAATAATAATGTATGATAGAAACCCCCTTTTCCCCCTGAAAAGCTTATATAAAACAGTATGGCACATTGATCCCATTACAATATGTACGTCAATTCATACCCTTCAACCCTACCTTTTCACCCCTGCCACTGCCATCGTCAGACCTGATATACGAGTAGATACACCCCGCGATATCAGAAACCAAAGGGTGATACCGGCTATTTTACCCCCCGGCGAATCCCAAAGCTTCCAACTAGAACTTGAGCTTTAAAGATCGTGTATTCGCAAGAGTGTATTTGAATTCTGGACAATTGCTCGTCAGAAAAAAAAAACCAAGAAAAAAAGAAAGAAAAACTTGGTTCTCCCGCCTCCCTTTTGTTTTTTTTTTGTTTCCTTCTCTCTCCATCATAGAGGCTGGGAGATAAGGCAAGTTTCTTGATCAATGCAGTGTTCCGCTACCATTCGGTGCGGATACGCTATGCCCGCCTCTCCCCCCATTCATTTATTCTGGTGAATGGAAATGGAGAATAAAAGGGGAAGAAGGAAAAGAAAAAAAAAGACTCTCGAGGGAAGTCCAAAGGTGCAAAAACAGTGCCAAAGAATGCACAACACCAAATAATTCAAAAAAATAACTTGAGTTCGTCGATCCCAAATACCCCCCATCGACGTAACGCCTCCAAGGGGCAACCAGAATCCCGTCAGATAGCTTACTTCTAGGGCAACACTCTGCGAGCATATATGATAGTACTAGTACAAGGCGCATCTCCTCTTCACAGCAGCAGGAACCTCTACGAGTACTGGTATCATACCAGCGGAGAGAAATCAGAGACATAGGGTGGCTTACCAGACTGAATGACTGAGCGGCATTGTTCAACTACAGAGCACAGCACTACGAAAAACTCCTAATTTAAATCACAATCCCACCATGACATCACAACATCTCATTCGCCAATCAAACCCGTCTCATACCACCCAACTCCTCAACCAAATTCCACATTCGGAAAAAAATCCCAATTCACCCCGCCCCACCAACCACACAACACCCACACAACACCCACACTTAACCCACACTTAACCTACCTGATAAACCATATATACACAAAAGAGAAAACAAGAGCACAGAGCAGAACAGAGTAGAGTAGAGGTTCCACAATTAGTGATCGGAAACCGGCAAGAATGATAATATAAAAAAAAGGCAACAGCATGGCAGGGAAATGACATACCATACTTACTACATGTGGGTTAGAATCAACGAGGTTGGAGGGGGAGTAGCTCCGGGTCGAGGAAAGATGCCAAGAGATTGATGAAAAATTAAAAGGGGGGAAACAGAGGAGAGTAAATGCGGTACGGGAGCGGGAATCCCAGATTTTAGTTGTCACACTCAACTATTCTCTAATCATATCTGTAAGGGTATAAGTGGGAGGGAAAGGGGGAGGAGAGGACTTAAACTAACCCTTCCCCGCTGTTGCCCTTGAGAAGTTGGAACCGTAGAGAGGAAGAAGAGTACCAGAAGAGTGGAGCAAAGCATACTAACTCGGATAGCAGGGGGGGGATTGCTGCTGGCTAGACAAAGAAAAATAAAAAATAAAAATAAAATCACCATACAACAGCAGAAGAGCCACCACCTCCATCACCATGATCAATCATGAAAACCCAGATACCATACCCGCATCAGTCAAGCAGCAGCGCCTACAAAAGGTAATTGGGGGAATTGGGGGAAAATAGGAAAAATACATTTCGGTAAAAGTGATAGATAGAAAGAAAGAAAGAAAGAAAAGGAAGAAAGAAAGAAAGAGGGGGTAGAGGAGAGAAAAAAAATGAGGAAAAAATGAAGCCATGTACCAGAAGTTGTAAATAACAAATGCCCGTAAACCCCACGAATGCTAAAACTTCAATGCCGTCCAACCAACCAACAATTCTGAAACCAAATATTACCACCACCACCACCACCACCAACGCTGCATCTGCCACCCGAACCATTACCACGCTTCAATATCTAGTTGAAGTTTTGAGATAATCATTGCGGTGGTGATCGTTGCGGAGGTAGTCATTGCGAAGGTTGACAAATGCTCCAGGTCCCCCCCCCTCGCTCAGTTCGCTAACCAGGACGGTGGACTGTTGGACAAGCCGTTCTAAAGCAGCGACGGACGATCTCCCCATTGAAACTGTTGATTTGGATGAACGTTAGCACACAACTACTACTATCATAGAATGGAGAAACATACCAAGAATAGCAGAATTGAGTTCTTCGGCCACGGAAACTCGCCCTTCTTCATCCAGCAAGTGAGCGAGAACAGAATTTCTAGGATCTGTATAAGCTAAAAGACTAAAAGCCTCCTCTAGAGCCTTCCTGATCTCTGGTCTAGTGTCCGATGAGAACTCAACCCTCAAATCCTGTCCATACTTGACTGCTGCGTCCAAAGCACTCTTTGTCTGATCCGCACCCATTCCTGTTTCTACGCCACCACTTCCATCTTCATCCTCAACATCCATCTCCTCCCAGCCAACTCCTGCACCTGCAGGGTCATCTATTTCCATGTCCTGTGCGAAAACGCCAACCATGGGGTCATTGTGAGAACCTCTCAAGGCAGTAGGACCGTCGTGAACTGTTTCTGCAAACTGTCTGATCATCTCCACCAATTTCCTACAACGTAATCTGAAAAATATTGCCTGGTTATTTGGCAAGACAGTAGGGTAATGTTTGTTGGTGAGGTTAAGTGCGCGATCCACGTCACCTTCGAGAATCGCGCCCCGAATTTCTGCAAGAGCAAACTAATATTAGGAATGGGAAAGAAAAAAAAAATGTTGGAAGGTACTATATCTTACTTTGGCGATGTATTGCATCTTTATCCTCCTTCACTTCTAAAGCTTTCAGAGCACCAGAGCGTCCACTATCTAAGGCCCGAGCTTCGTTTTGAACGTCATCAGAAAATGCCCTTGCAGTGTCAACATATCCGTCATGAGCGAGATATTGCGATACGAGAGCCTGTATCAGGGCAGCCTCGTCAAGGGAGGGACAAAGGCCTGACGCAGGGTGACGGTTGATTTCGTCGTAAACTTTTTCTTTCTCGTTCTGCATGTTTGTGTGAACTAGGGGTTTCGTCTGGGAAAAGACCAGCAAAAAGAGAACATACATTCATGTAGTGATCAATATCAAAAACAAACCTCTCCTGTCCAAAATTGACACGGATGTGTTCTCCAGGTCTTTTCATACCAACCGCCGGGTATAGTTTCCCTTTGATATCCCTAAATGCAGTACCTAATTCAACACCATTTTTTGTGAAAAAAGCAGTCCCGGTTCTGAAGTTTACACCACAGCCAATGATGTCATTGGTTGAGAACTGAGGGCCGTACTGCTTCCCAGTACCTTGACAGCAAAAAGAATTCCCATCATCACCATGATATCCCCATGATTCGGGTTCCCATCCAGGCAGCCTATTGAGCTGCACTTTCTTTGTGCAAAACCCAACACCAATTAAACTGTGGTCAAAAATTCAGCATACCATTCATCTTGCATAGGTGAAGCATCCACCTACCCTTCTTTCCCTTTTGAAACAACGGTAACTTCGTAATAGAATAGTCCGCATTGTGGGGGCATAGGTTGATCGGCTCGCACGGCAGCAGCATCGTTGTCACTGGCTTTTTGAGGGCCTAGAATCCCAACAAGCGAGATGGAAGCCAAGATTAGCTTTGAAGAAAGAACGAAAGAATGGAAATACAGGGAGTATATGTGGTTGACAGGGTGGGTTTACCACTAAATTTAACTTCCATTCCATTGTTGAGAAGGTCAATTCCTGGGCACCTGTCGTTTTCATTCCACCTTGTAGGTAGCGGGTTCAATGCATCATCATCTCCCGAAACATTCTCAATAACATCGTAGGCCAGTCCTCGATGAGTTTGCGAGGCTTTCCCGGAAAGTTTCAAGGACGATGGTGGGGTAGGCATTGGACCAAAGACAGCGGACCGCGCAGCGAGCCTCTCGGCATAACTTGACTCTGCAAGGTAACTAGGAACAGTGGTAGGCTGCTGTGCTGCTTGATTCTGACTCATGGTGTAATTATTCGAAGCGGGAAAATTTATGGTGGAGCTTGGTGGATGTCGAGCATGTACCCCGGTCCCGTTGTGATGGCTGAGCTCCGAGGTGAAGCCGGAATGACGAGACTGACCAGAGAGGACCGAAGCATAAGAACTACTGGGGGCCACGATGGAACGTCTGAGAGAAGATGGACCAGACATTGTTACAGCAGCCTGACTTGAGGCCGCTGGGATCGAGTTGGTCATGAACGGGCTTAAGAGACCTGCGGGGATGCGTTACGGGACTGGGTGTGTCAGAAACGAGTGCTAGGTACTGTTTTTAGACAATATTTTGACCTTCGATCGTTATTGGACAACAGCTGTTTACGCGAGGCTGGGCCAGATTACGGATGAAGTTGAGTTGGCCAACCTCCGGCACGGTTGGATAAGTCTGGTTTGCGGGGTGAGAGGGTGCGGGGGATAGAGGGGGTGAGTAAGGCGAATTTTCGGAGGGGGGGAAAGGGAAGGGGTTGTTGTTGTTGTTGTTGTGGTTGTAAGTGGCTGGATAGCGGGCGTAACGTTGAATGATGGATGATGATGATGATAATGATGAGGATAGATGATAACCGTGGAGTTAGAGTATTATTGGGCACTTTGACCACTCTCTTTAGCTTTAGAAGCTAAGGACAAAAAAAAAAAAAAAAAACAGAAACGGAATGTGAGAGTAGAAGCCGTGGGAGGGGGGGAGGGAGAGTAAAGGGAGGATGAGAGAACAGGGGGAAATTCAGCTGGATGAGGCGAGAGGCTGTAGAGTTACTAGACGAGCAAGAGAAATGATGAACGCAAGGATACCCACTGAAGATATCATGACAAGCTGTTGACGAGGTCTGTCGGTGCTGGTGAAGTTTCAGGAGGAGACTTTTTGATCCCAATACCATACCGGTACATATACATACCCCCCTTGTAATTGATCCGTCTCTCTCCTTCTAACTTCCATTCTATCCTACAGAATATCACAGATTCCGACTGTGTATGGTATCATAGCTTACAAGTAAGAGGGCTCTTAGAGCACAGCGCCCGTTGACAGGTCTTTCCCTCACATCCGTCCAGTATAATGAGAACCCTATCACCTACTCGCAGCATGCTCAAATCCCCCCTCTCGTACTATGATACACAAAACCTCTGGTATTATCCTCCCGTGTGTTCTGGATGTAGAGACTGATGATGTATTAGATCTGAACAAAATGGGGAGCTCAACCCAAGATGCCAAAAGAGACACCGGTACCGTATGACACCAGTGGCCCTCAATCGGGAAGAGGTGAGGGGAAACTTCGAAATGCCACCAGCACAGGCAGCAGGGTCAGGATTGGGGCTTATCTCCCTCACGACGCATGTGCTGAATATCATTTGCCTTGCAGTGCCATCATGTGGCGCTGAAATCTGATAAGCTAATCTTAGACAAAGAGCTCTCTTAGCCCTATTATTAATAACACATTAGCTAATCCCAGGGCGCCTTTCATGGGTCTTGGTGCTCACTGCCGTGGACTGCCGGTACTTCCCCACAAATTTCATTTGGAAAGTCAAGTCATGACACTGTCAGCGGACGGTCGAGGAAACCAAAGAACACAGTAGCTCTTTTCAACCAGAAGTCTAATCTCCTCTCGGTCATTCGTGCCACATCGCGCTTACCCTACGATCCATAATACAATCTGTACGGTACCTACTTGCGACAGAGACACCCTATGCAACTCTGTTCCTCCGGATCTCTTGTGAGCCAGTTCAGTGCTTATCCAGTCCGTCCCCTGGGAGTTGTAGCACTCTCCATATCCTCGACTTTCTCTATGTGCTTGGGATATGCTGCGAATACTGATACACATTACTGCTGTTTCCGTCAGGCTGCAGGCGGAAAAAAAAAAAAAAAAAGAAGAATGGCATTCGCTGTTGCGCACCTCAGTCGAGGCTTTAGATGGGATTGACGGACGGGTTAGTGGGCTTCTGTTATTTCTACGTTGTGGATGACTGCCGGGATGGGGGAAAGGAAGAAGGGGAAATACTCGAGTGCTTGGAGCCCAATTAGCTTGCCGGACACACGTACCATACCGTACATTGCATTCAAGAATGAAAATGCCTCCTATTTAGCCCCATGAAACACCAGGCGATGTAGTGGAGAAAATAGGAGAGCTAGATCGAGAATCACCTCCTGTGTCCTGTGTATTCCGAAGAGGCGAGGGGCGATGACAGTGGTGAGTGGGAAGGGGGGGGGAAAGGAAAAATAAAAAACGGGGAGGAAAAAAAAAAAGAGCGCAGGCTAGGAGGGATGGCGGTTACCAAGAAAAAAAAATGAAATGAAATGAGGAAACAGTGGGCCAAACCAGCTTCAGGAAGTCACTCGAGTTGCACGCTTGACGTTTTCTATTTTTCTCATTTTCCTGTCGTTGTCGGCTGGACGGGAAGACCCACCCACGACACAAGGACCTGGTGCTTATTTTCTTTTCTTCCATTCTCGGAGGGACGGGCGAACACTCAGAACAAAGGCCAATCTTCACCAAGAGGGGAGGAGTGAGAGGAAAGAGAGAATTCTATGCTATCGTAAAGCAAGCCACATACAACTGAAATGGATTTTACGGGGACGAGGGGATCGATGTCTGACGATGGCAGCACAGTTGGGAATGGACACGAGAATGAGGGCTGAGGGCGCAACCAGGAACAAACAAAAGAGATGGGGATGTGGATGTGGATGCCATGGTGGAAGGAAGGATCACGAGAAACACGACAAACGAGTACCGTAGACTAACGAGCATCAAAGAACGAGAGAGATGGATAAGAAATCACCGCCGTTTATGCAGACGTGTATACTTGTACAAGTACCTGTACTAGTACTAGTACAGTACATTACAGCACAGTTACATGGAATGTTTCAACGAACCTGACGAGACCATGATCGTGCAATACCATACATAGCACAAACTAGATCAATTCGATTCTCCTCCGGTACGGTGGGGTGTTTACCACCTACAGAGTACGATACAAGTACATGTACAGTACTGCATCTGTTTGCACAACATTACATACACTACACCGGTCACGGTACAGTATATAAACGTTTAGGTCAAAGTTGTCTCGTTTATGGCAAAAAGCCTCTCTTGAAGCTTTTGAGTTGGAATAAATTCTGTAGGACATGTAAACCCTCATATGTATTGGCCGCAGAAGGGAGGAAGGAAGGGATGAGAGTTACAGAACAGAAACAACAGAACGAAGGTTGCTCGAGTGCTGAGGGAGTATCAAAGAGAAGAAGAATACTGTATGGGAAAGAGGGGGGGATGGGGCAGGTTGAATTGATGAACACCGGATATGTGTGGTATCATACTCACAAGTACTCTACAAGTACGGGCACGATAGACAACTGACCAATACTCAGTACTCGAGCACTGTACAATGGATCATGGATGGGTGATGGGGGAGGAGGGGTGTGTGTGTGTTGCTCTTTCATCGCTTCCAGAGTAGGAGTTTTTTTCTTCAAGCGGTTACTCCTTGGTGTTGTTGCTCTGTTGCTTATTGCTTGTTGCTTCCTCTGTTCTCAAATCTTTCCTTCGTGCTCCGGCTGAGACTTTTTGCTCAGCAACAACGGAAACCTTCACTCCACCCAGCCATCCGCCGCACCACACCCAAAGACCCCAACCGACTTCGGCCCTACCCCTAGAGAGTTCCAGTGCTCACGGCTACCACCACTAAAGTAACAAGCACAATAATAAAATGCATTGCCCTTCCCACTCCATTTTTTCTTCTGCCTTCCCCTTTCCCACCCCCAAACACTCCTTTCCATTTCTCGACACAACACTCCCATCGCTACGATCATCACCACAATCATCACCATCGTGTTTCCTCATCTCGTTTCTGCCACTCTTCTCCGACGATCGTCATTACCGTTGTTCTCATTTTCCAAACGAGGTGGACCCGCCCGGCCTTTGCTCGCCTCAGCTCTCTTAAATCAAAAGTAAGCACACCACCCTCCCTACGACGACGACGACGACGATGAAGGAGCCACAGGAGGAAACGATATTGAAGATTTGAATTTTGAAACTTCTCGTTTTGCTGTTCAAACGTCTCACGCATTTGGCTTACACAGGAGCCTAGTTTTTTTCTCCACCATTACTCGGCATGCCTACCTCTACAGCTTCAGTCATGAGCTCCTCTCTCCCATCGCTCTCGCCTTCACCTCAGGAATCGGGTTCTACATCCTCATCTGGCGCTGTATTCGTACCGGCACCACCTCCACCACCACCTCCACCTGCTCCTCCCGTCAAGGAACGCAAGAAGCCCGGCCCAAAACCCAAGCCAAAGATTCCTCCTAAAAAGATCATCAAGCTTAAGCTCAAGCCCGAGAGTTTAGCTACTTTTCCTCATACGCCCGCTGGAAATGACAAGTCTGCTCAGGATTCGTCTCCTCCGACAGCGCAGGTCTCGCCAGGAAGGGAAGGTTCCTCGCCAGTTAACTCAGACGTGAACCTAGCCCAGGCGCCAGAGAGACCTCGAGGAATCCCCGGCCCGAAGCCTGGATCTAAGCGAGGAAGACAGCCAGGTGCGTTACTCGGGAAGCCCGGGCGAAAGAAGACAAAGCTGTAAGTGTCCATTATAGTCATGATACGTTATGCGCTCGAGAGGGATGGAGATAGCTGATTGTTCAATTTGCCCATAGTGACCCCAACGCATCCCCAGCATCTTCGATGAATGGCATATCTCACCATGCCAACCATGGAAAGCTAGGACCTAAGGCCAACCAAGGCGCAATCAACGCGCAGTTACGAGCTCTCGATAGGACTGGAAAGCCTTGTAAACGCTGGTCCAAGGCTACGTTTAGTTTAAAGTCATTCACTGGCGTCCAGTGGACTATCCCGACTTGGGGTTCTCCTATATCTGACCAATCGGCCCCTCCTACCCCACCAGCGGGAAGTCAGATGGAGGAAATTTCGGCTGCGCCTTCGGTCACTTCAGAAACACCGGAGATTAGGGTCCATGCCGACGTGGATGCGATGAACGTCGACAGCGAATTCCCTGCTCAACCGTTCGTACCGAATCAGCAGTCGCTGATGGTATAACATCGGAAGAGGCAAACAACAACACAAAGTCCGTCTTGGACATTGGTATGCACGCTCCCAGTTGATTAACCTCATGTCACTCGACTTTCAAAACTCCTGCTGCAAGTCTATTTGTCGCCCACAACCCGCATTCCCGTGCCCAGCTGATTACGTTTTGCACTCTGTACCAATAATTCACACATCGGCCTTCTTCCTTGAAGTGCCTTTTTCTGTCGAAAACAATTAGACAGCCCATCGCTTTAACTTCTCCTTCTAACCTTGCCTGGCTCACCTACTTCACTGGCTACTTAAAAAAAAAAACATCTTTGGATCAAACTGGCGTTATCCAATATCTGTTGTATATTATCCTCACTCACAAAACCTTTGCTCTTCTTTTATTTATTTCTTACTTGCCTTTAGCCCATGACTTGTTCGACCGATGTACTTACCCGGTTACTACTTATCTGCCTATCTACTAAATAACTTCTCTACCCCTTCCTTTTTCCTCCCTTCCTCCTTCTATCTTTCGCTTTATTTCTCTTTATTTCTCTTTACTGGAACATAAAGGAACGGTATTTTGTCTTGGCGTTCATATCCTCCATCCTTCCTTCTATCATTTCACACTTGACCACCGGAAGCAACGATGGCGAACTGCAGCCTTGATGCGTTTCCTTTCCTTTTGTTTTTCCTTTCCATGTTCTGCTCCGCTTTCCCTCTCTTTTGTCCATTTTTGTTTTTTGTTTTTGTTGTAGTGTCTCGGTCTGTTTGTGCTCGTGGGTTCGCGCTTTAGATGGGGGAATATGGTATACGGTTGTAACTAACTTATTCTTGGGATTTTCTTTTTCCTGTTCTTTATATTATGATGGACGGATGGATACCGGTATGTGGGGGGCAGGAGGAAAATGGAATGGAAATTGGGGTAACGGTACACAGGCTGGGTTGATAGTATTGTATTTCTTTCTTTTGCAGCTTTGTGTTGGGAGTAATATACACTATAATTCAATCTGTCCCGCTATGTCTACCTGTGGTAATGTTGTGGGTGGTGAGAATGTGGCAGGGCAAGCAATGATTATTAGGTTGGGGGTGGGTCTTCAAAGATCTTGTATAAGATGAGAACTGTGCAAGTATTGTAGCTCCTTTATAATGTATTAGTGTAATCAAATTGACACCAATGGCAATATACAGGCACGGTATTTTAAAATGACCTTAATATAACTTGCTTTAGCAATAGCGGTAGTCCAGCAGTATCCTATTCTTTCTCGGGTAATTCATTTCCCCCTTTAGAATTTGACAAGCTCCCAGTTTGATTGATTGAAAATCCCCCCTTTTTTTTTTTTTTTTTTCAAAGTCGTTTCTCTCAAGAATGTGGCAAAAACATTTTCGACAGGGTGGAGACAGCATATATGGAGGGTTCGCTGAGGCGCGAGTGTGTTTTGCGCAGTGTATAATGTACGATCCGGGGTGGGCCAACCCCAAACCACGGCACCCGATGGGTTAGAGATATCGAGCCGGTTGATCAAAAAATACTGTTTGCAATTATAGGATTAGGGCTTTGGGAGATTTGGGTGCGATATGTTATCGATTTGAGGTATAGAGTTGTTGGTTGTGAGATACGAGTATCGTATCGTATCGTGTCCTGGAATGTCTTGGGGTTTCGGGGCGGAGTTTATTTTTTATAAGTTATTGTATAGCTTTCATATCCATTCCTTTTATGATATCATGTGATGCTAAGTATGATATTGGGACCTGGAAATATTGACTACGAGTTATATACCTGTTTGAAAGAATTACTCTCTCTATTTTCCCTTCTTTTATTTGTTTTCTTTTTTTTCAAAATTTAAGATTCCAACTTGAATGATAATTATAATCTTGATAATAATATACTCAATATATCGAACACGATCAATACCTCTTCTTTTCATTCAATGATTGCATTGATAACTTGACATTCAGATTGATTTTGATTTTGAATAAGAATAGAACTCTGCGAGTGGGGGGCTTGTAGGTATTATGAAAATTGTATAAAAGGTTGTCAGGTATTACCCTTGTTATTCTATCATAATAATATTATAATTTTTTTTTTGCAAACTTCATAATCTTACTTGATCCTTATATACACTTGATACCTTTTGATGTTATCACAATTTACTTTTCTCATTTTTGTTCACCTTTGAAAGTAATCGGATAATAATATCATCCAATAATTATACAAGAACTTTGGCCTCTTTATGGATTATTTAGGAAATAATAATGGTATTCTCTGAAAAAGATTTTTGTATGATATATATATATTGTATGACAGTTTATCAAACAGAAATTTACAGTTTTTTTTTTTTTTGCAATTATAACAATATTAGATAAGATCAGCTAATAGCAGACATAATACAAGGTATCATATATAAATGACTATTCCATAAAAGGTGCATATAACTTAAGTCAACTTTATATACTTTTTTCTCTCTTCATTTTCTTCATTGATATTATTATTCTAACTTGCATTTATATTTATATTTTCCTCTTCTCTTTTAAAATCATATCTCTATTAATTAACCACTTTCCCGTTTTCCAACGTCTCCTTTCTACAATACATTTTTTTTTCCTCTATTCTTAACCTTTTCCCTAATCTACTATTCCTTCCTCACACGTGTCAAACTTGATTCATCTAAATCAGGAGAAAGTATTTGGCTATCCTTCTTTATCAAAGTGTTATTACTTTATTCATTTTAAAAAGGAAAATAGGATTGAAAAGAATAAAACTTAACTCTTGTAAAAGATAAAACTGCGGACGCTTACGAGTGCTTGTACAGTATCGCAAAAATCCTTTGAATCCACCATCGGACAACGTGGCTTCAAGCCTTCGCAATTCAAAATGAAACACTCTAAGAAGGACTAGTGTTATCCAGACAGAGTATAGCTTGGAGAGTCTGGGCTCGTTGGATCTAATTAACAGGTATTCGTTATTTCGCTAACCTGTCCAGCTAAGCCTGTTGTGGTGTAGATACTAATTTCTGTTTGAGATCTCCAATGTTTGTATAGATAATATGATAGCCTTCATTTTATCTCACTTATAGTTATTTTATTTTATTTTTAATTTTATTCTTGTAATTTTAATAGTAGGCCTTGACGGAATTAGATAACTATAAGGAGGGTTGTAGTCAACAGAAGTTGTGAGGAAAGGTATGATAGATACTTTTGGTGGTAGGTTAATGCTGTTTCTATCTCCCCCATTTTATTTTTCAATTTCCTTCTCCCTTTCCTTTTGATTTTGGATGTTCATAGTTAATGTGCGGAGAGTATTGCGGAGGAGATATACGGTAAAGGGAAAGAGAAAAAGGGGTGAGTAATTGGAATGGGGGTTCAATCATTTAATTAACTAGGTATCGGGGAATGTTGAAACGTCCGCCCTTACCCCCGACATGGATTGCATTTCATAAGGTGTCATGCGAATGATGTCATGGGAACAAATGGGGAATTATGCAACGGCGGGGGATGAAAATGGTAAAAGAAAAAAAGGAATTCAATAATAGACATGAGTCAAGTCATTTGCGATGAGCCAACTGCCACGACCGTAGTGTACCGTACACCGGCCCCGTTTCCGTCTGATTTCCACCAGCATACCAAGCCAATTAAAGTTTACCCAACGCCCGAACAATGCTCCTTTTTGTCTCTAGAATAGAAAAGAAATCCTTCCGCCTCTCATGAATCAATCCTCCGCTTCCTTGTGGCGAAGCATGAGCAGGCGCTTGTACTCCTTTGGATCTTTATCCCATAGCTCAGCTGCTTGGCCGTTTAACGGACTCTTACTGTGACCTTATCAGTACTCCACACCAAGCTAGTATTGAGACGGGGGAGGGGGAATACTTATTAGGCTCCCCCAGCAAACTCTGCAAACTCAACAGGATGCTCTGAACGTTATACACAGCGCTCCACTTATCCTTCAAGATATCCAAGCAGATCCTACCGGACATATCCACGTTGGGGTGGAACATTGGGGTGGTGAAGAGCACGGTGGGTGGCGCCATAGGGTAATTTGACGGGAACTCTAAAGAGAGCTTGAACGTTAGGGATTCGTATGGGGTTCCTTCGGGGCCGTTTATGGTCCCCGTCCAGTGTTGGAGGTTGCCGTCCGTGGGGAAGGCTGAGATTCCGGGGGTTGTGGACATCATTAGTTGCATTAGCTCGGTTTGGAGTCTGGAGGTTTGGCTGTTAGTTTGGCTTCTGAGATAGGGAGAGGAGGTGGGGGGACCTCTTAGATACGGACTGGCCTCCGTTGAGAGTGGTTGTGGACTTTCCGGGACCGGAGGTGTTGGTTGGTTCAGTGGTCTGGTCCATAGTTGATCGGGTGAGAATAACGGACTATAGGTGTTTTACGTTTATTTTTCCCCGATGCTTGATCTCTGGTTTCGTGATGGTGGTGGGTCGAGGGGGGGGAGGTGAAAGGAGGAGAGGATGAAGTACAGTGTAAAAGCAAAGGTCTAGAAGTGAGTTGGTTATTTGATTTGGGTTGCTTCTCGAGTAATAGCGCTGTGTAAATGTGCCAAGCTCGGTTGCCATAACAACAGAACTGCATCCAATTGAAAGTATCATACTATCCGGGAATATGTTTTCGTACAAGACAGGGATTATTTTGCTGGTTAACTATCCCTGTCGGTACGAAAACATATTCCCGGGCACCTGTACGGCAGCTGGCGCCTATGGCGCGGGAAAGCTGCCTTAGGGGTAGGTTTTGAGTCACAGCCGCGCGCGACACGCGACTTGTAATGTCCTAGAAACGGACATACCTGAGATCACCTTTTGGCACCTCTATTACACGATGATATTCGGCAATCATGCGAGCAGCCAATTGGAATTCACTTTTCGAATTTTCTCTGTATAACACGACACGACACATCCACTCGAGTAGCAACTGACGGGTCAACCCGATTTCAGGTCTTACCACCTGCAGGAACTTCCACGTTCAGTACATCCACCCCTCCTACAATCTCGTCCTTTGTTGGCATCATTTTTCTTCGCATCAGCTCAGCGCATTGCGTCATGTAGGGGTCTTTTTGCATCGTGGCCACTGCTACCACGTCCTGGCCTTTGGTGTAGTACGCAATGAATTTACCTTCGTCGGAATTTCCATGGAGGACGATGTCATCGTAGCCTAGTGTATTTAGCGTGGTTGCTCGAACTCCCTGACTCGAGAGACATAACTATTACCTTTAGGTGTGGCACCGCAGTATCGAAGCTGGGAGCCTAGAGCTGACCAGAATACTGGGATGAAGTGAGTTGGCTCACTGTTTGTTGCGATGTGAAGCGCTACCTGGCGACCTGCGTTTTGGGCTACGTTCCAATGCTCTATGATGAGTTAGGATGGTGTTTCCGGGGGGGAGCTATGGATGCCACTTGCCAATTCGCACTTTGGTATTTTCACCCGAGCCCGGTCCGTTATAAGGATAGGTTGCAATATCCCCTAGAGTTATCAGCTTTCCGTATTATCATGGAATATTGAGCTTCATACCGACGGCGTATGCATCATCAACACCCTCAACACGGAAATATCCATCGACTTTCACTGATGCATCCCCCTCGAGCTCGATGCCGCTTTGCTTCAAGTACTCCGTGGCAGGGACTACTCCTACTCCGAGAATCACAAGATCTGCCTCGAGCTTCTCGCCGCCTTTCAATAGGACCGACCCAACTTTGCTAGAGTCCACTAAAGAAGGTTCTGCAGACTCCACTCCAGAGTTCATCCGGAATTTAACCCCGCCCTTCTCGAGTTGGCTCTGGAAGATCTTTCCAACCTTTGTCCCCATAACACGTTCTCTGTAATGAATTGTTAACCTTGGTCAAGTTTGTAGACGGTATGGCGGAACTCACAATGGAGCACCCTCCATTCCTACGACTGTGATGTCATTCCCCTTCTGCGCCAGGCAATTTGATACCTCCATTCCTAAACCAAATATAAGAATGACCGTCTCTGAGGGTTCAGCAATGCTCACCGATGAAGCTACTGCCAATGACAACAATCTTCTTTCCGTTGTCCCCAAGTGCGGAGCTGATCTTTTGCGCATCATCAACTCCTCTCAGCACAAAAATACCCCCTAGGTCCTCAAAGCCTTTAATGGCCAATCTCTTGGGAGTTCCTCCAGTACATAGCAAGACCTTGGAATACGAGAATTGACCTCCTGTCTTGGTATAGATCTTGTGGGCCTTGAAATCGATCGAAGAAACCTCTGTCGTAAGATGGAAATCCACTCCAGCATCACGGAAGTGCTGGGCGTCTCGCCATTGCAGCTTTTGCTCATCGGAGATCAATGTTTTGGAGAGCTTGGTTCTGTCTATTGGCAGATAGCTCTCTTTTGTCAAAACTGTGATTTGGCCCTTAAAGCCTTTCTCACGGAGGCCTTCGATTGCCCCCATGGCCCCGGAGCCACTTGGAAGGTCAGCCTTGGAAATAGGGGTGTCATAGGAGTTACCAACCCTCCAACTATGACAACATGCTCGGCACCAGCAGTGGTAATAGGTTTGCAGCCAATATCTGGCTTCCGCTTACCAGCTTTGATTGCCGCTTCAGAGCCTGTAATGTAGGCTGCACCGTTCTTGATTGACACCGGGAATGCAGCCAGATGGTCCAGGGCAGGGGCATCTGAGTTGTCAGCAATCCAATTACTACCCCCAGTGATAGGAGGACATAGGAATTAAAGCGCACTTTCGATATCGCCTGAGTCAGTGCTAAAGCAAGCTCCATGCCAGGGACAAGTAATTCTCCCATCACCAGCAATCACACCCTTAATCAGCGGTGCTCCGTAATCTGCTCCGTATGGTTCACCAAGTTAGACCTCCCCTTATAGTCAATTAAACAATTCACCCGTTCGTACGTGTGCATTTGGGCCCCAAAGCCCTCAGCTGATCGTTAACTTTTAGCAAAATGACTTTCCCGCCCCCAACTCCTTCAACCTCCGCCTCGACCTTCTCCCCATTCTTCAGGTCCACCTTATCCAACTTAAGTTTGTATTCCTGAACGGTGGTCATTGTTCTTCGGGCCGAAATTGGTGGAGCAGGTATTCTAGCAAAGCTCGATTTCAAAATCTGTGGTGTGAAGTGCGTTTCCGAGGAAGTGGAGATTTGAAGGAAAGAGGTCTGGCCAACAATGGATAGTAGCGGAAAGCGTTTAGGTTGCATGCGAGCGGGGGTGATACTTTATGAGGGGAGGGGGTGTGAGTATTTCAGTGCATGCACACCAATTTCCACGCACGTGCAGAAGATGCGCAAAGTGTGGGTTTCTGAGGGGAGGTAAGGTGGATGCCTTTTCAGTAGGGGTTGTCAATAGTTGTTGCCGGAGGATGTCGCTCGCACAGGAGCCCACAGGGCTCCCGACAAATGTCAGGCTCCTTGACCAGGTGGGATCAAAGAACCAGGTCGCCAAGCCTTGTGATCAACTCATGTTAACACCACCTAGATCTCCCCGCGCAAATTGTACTCGGTATCGTCTTTAGAATGAGCTCTCAATGACGTTTTCCATATTGTGAGGCCCTCCCTGTGGGGTGCACCGGCCAATCGATAAGCCCGGTTTTCAATGCAGCCAAGGATATTGCCAGGTTGGGATATGAGGTTGGCGGGAGGGGGGTACTGTGGTCTCAGTTCCGATAACAGAGTTTACTTAGGATTCCCCGAAAATATTGGGTTTTGGCTAGGCTGCTGTCGTGCTGTGCTCGAGTACGTCGCCGACATGAACATCCCTCTGTAGGCGTGAATTTTGCGATAGTCATTCATGCCAGTCTAGCCTAGATGGCGTGGGAGGAATACCAGTATGATCCTATGGGCTTGATGCAGCTTCTGCGCCCCCGCCCGTGGAATAGCGGCGTATCGGTGACACTGTAGTGCATCTGCTCAATTGAAGTTTCGCTGCAAGTAATTGTGCAAAATTTTGATTCTCGTACTCAGAGGTACATATCATATATACTCCTAAAGGTGTCGCGATCAGTCTATCGCTGTAACTTGACTCATAGTAAAGGTCCTCCTTGACCAAGCACAAACAGCTATTGACAGATCGGATTGCGGGGTCTTGGGAATGAAACTTCTCACGATTATAATAAGCAGACCATAGGAACGTTGGCGTCTTATTATGGTTCATATTCCGCACCCCCGAAACCTATGAAAGCAAACTCAACCACAGTATTATAACCTCTGACCCTACGCACTCAGCCTGACCACTACATTGTTGTTGAAGTTAGGGGGTCGTCCTAAAGCCAATGGGAGTTTCGGAAGGGCCAGTGAAACCGCTGGGTTCGTCCACAGGAAATGCTTTAGTCTAGTTCTTTACCATAAGTGCAATTACTCGAGTGCCTGACCTGTCGCCCGGGTGAGAGGTCTTTCGTCGGGGGTCTGGCGTAGCAGAGCATCTGAAAGCCATCTGCTCATGCACCTGTTTTCCATGATCCCGGCCTAAAAGCGGCTCTTCGTCCCTTGCTTGTGCCAAGGATAGTCATGTAATTTACCCTCAAGCAAGAGTATGCCTCTGGCTGCTAGGGTGGCCTTTCTTCAGCATCTCTAGCTCTAACGTCATAAACTTATTAGACATAACATGGGAATCGCTACGGAGATGAATCTGCTATTACAGATAAAGACCCCTCAGTGGATCACCCAACTACAGCGACTTGGCCCTCCTTGCGGGATTATCCCTACGGGACGCGAAAAGGTGAAGTGGGCAGCCACAAATACCGTATCAAAGAGCCTACAGATACACAACCTGGGGGGATCGCTATTAGGTGAATTCCCGACTCCTCAGAGAAGAAGCAAAACTCGGGGATCCGTGCTGCTTGTTGTTGAGGTTAAGGAAGCACCCAAAGAATCCACATCTGAGGATCCACAAGCACGACGGCTGGGCAGAACTTTCTCCGATGAATTTGCGGTGATCAGGGAGAAATACCGTATACTCTATAACCCCCCCCCTCTGTGTGCTGTTGCAGTGCTAATAGAGTCACTGTAGGGACCCCAAAGAACCCAATTGTTCTGGTATACACCTAGGGCTCCATAAAAGATTGTAAAGATGATAAGACGCTGATCTTGGTAGTGTCACGGACTTCTGGGCTTTGACGAGTTGAGGCCTTTAGGGAATTACCTCCCTGGGATACACTACTGGCGAGGGATAGTTGAGGCTTTCAATGCCAATAACATCAGAGTCATTCTGACCAGCGGTTTGGCGTCCTTGACCCAGACTGTCTGGTGCTCTCTGATGATTGTTTCTTCCCAGTACCGGCGTCCGGGTCTGTGGAAGTTAGAGCTAAAGCCCTCGCGGAATGTATTCAGTTAAAAGCGAAGGGTGGGAGTGTTAACCTTTTAGGGTAAAGCCTCCTGTCCTCTGGGGAGAGACCAGCTGATAAAAACTGTGGGCTAGTCATAGTATGGTTGGTTTTTGAGTCTCTTTTGTTTTCTTTTCATGATAATTGGGCAAAGGTGCGATAAGATGCTGAGACAAGCTGGGGACAGGGGTAAATATTCTGATCTTTGGAGGTTGAAATATTGTTAACGGTGCTAACTGTTTATAAGGGGAATAGATGCGAGATATATGATAAGCAAACTTAAGCCTCTAGATTTTAAGGTCAATGAGGTTCTATGTATGAATGTTCAGCAGGCTAACTTGTTCTTGCCAGGTTTTGTCTTTGACCACAGTTGCGACGCCTCATAGAGGCTCAGCCTTCGCAGACTATTGCCTCAAGTTTGTAGGAAGTAAGTTAACTGTTTCTGCACGAGCTGGAACTAATTTTCGAAAGAAATGCGAATCCCGAGAGTATACAAAGCCTTGGAAACCATAGGAGTGCAAACTGGGGCCTTCCCCCAATTAACCACGGGGCATATGATCAATGAGTTTAACAAAAAAGTACCTAATGATGAATCTGTTAGGTATAGTGGTTGCAATAACTGGGGTCTTGCAAAGTTAGAATCTCTATGCCCTCAGGATACGGACTGAATGGCTAGGTAGATACTTCTCATATGGTGCCGTGGCTCAGCCTTCGCTTTTCTCAGTGCTTCGAACACCCCATCGAATCGTATTAGAGAACCAAGGACCAAACGACGGTTAGGAGATACCTCTCCCTATGTTGGTTTCAGCTTCCCTTCTGATGGTATGACAGGGCTCGTATCAGTATCGTCTGCTCAGTGGGGCGTTTACAAAGGGACCCTAGTGGGACCAAGTCATCTCGACCTAATCAACTGGACGAATAGATCAAAGTGGATAATGCCGGCACTCGAAGCAGGGGGAAAGATAAATGGGTGAGTATAAGCACCGAGGCTAATTCTGGTAACATTTCCTAAGTGCAGCAGGTTTAATGCCATCGCGTTCTATCTTGGCATTGCGGGTGAGCGCCAGGGAACCGCAATTTCGGAGAAAGTGCTGACAGGATACGTATTGAGACATGTTGGCGGGGGAAGGCTTGTAGCAAAGGAATCGCTTGATGTTAAACCCGTGTCCCAACCGGTTGCCCGATAGACTCAGAAAGCCTCGTCGGAGGCAAGTACAAGTGCAAATATCTAGAATAATTGACCCTGGACAAGCTGGAGGTTTGCGCGTTCGCCAGATTGAGCGAGCCAAGGGACAAAACGCGCAAGTGGGGAGGGCTGTGTTTGTGGGATTTGGGAGAGTGTAGGTGCGGTGTCAAGCAATTGGGTTCGGTTATACTTGAGGGTGGAATAGGATTGGCAAAAGTTGTTGGATAACAGGGCTGAGAAATGAAGATGGGATGCAGGTAGTACCGAGGCCTCCCGACAAGGGCTGATGAGCTTATCCAAGTATCGTTGACAGCATTCTCACGATATTGGTTAGTATGGGTAGAGGATTCTGGCACGGATATGGAAATAGGCTGAAGGGTCATCAATCAAACCATACCCTCGCTAACTTTTTACACCATATCGCAGGGATAAAGAGTTACAGTACCATATCTCAGGGATAAAGAATTCACCTTACTCCCCCTTGGAGAAGATGAATCCCATAGTTCGGAGTTCATACAGGGTCCCTAAAATTATTTCAGGGTTAGGTGGTTATCTAGGAGTAACAAAGACTGTAGGTTGTACAAGTACTCGAGTACTCGTACAGTACCTTAACATCCCGGCATGGCATGCTGCAGCGCTGGTACAGGCACCGACTGGGCCAAAAATACTGTAAGAACTCGAATAGAAGAAAATGTGCTGTCGTAGGACGTTGGAATTTCCCTTCTCAGCCGCGTGAGGGGAAAACACCGCAAACTCAGCCCTCAGTTGAGACCAAACAAAAGGAATATGCACGGCACCTTACCAGGAGAGGCAACTACAACGTCCGATGATACTCGCAGCACATTTTTCTTCTATTCGAGTTTTTACGGCATTCTTGACCTAGATTGGATTTTTTCGGTATATTAGGGGTTTGCCGGCGGCGATTTACCGGTACTATTACCAGGAATGGGCTTTGCCAAGGCCTTCGAGTGCCCGATATGGACATTTGCTATCAAGCTTTTTCGGAATGGCCCGTGCACTGTGTTACACTCTTTTCTGCATTCTCTGCGTTCTTTCACGTTTTTGGGGGTGAGGTTTGGCATGCTTGTTGACTTTAGCCCAACCGTTTTGTGATGGTGATGATGGCGATGATAGTGATGGAGGTGGTGTGAGAGTGAAGGCAAAAAGCTATTGTTGCTCGTATAGTACAGTACAACGGGCAGTGAATGTCTGTAAGATTGAGTGCTGGTAATACCAGTACCGGTATGGATGGGCAATTAGGTAATATTCATACCGGATAGTCTTCTTCGGTTTCTGTGATACTATACTGTATTCACGGGAGTGAGAGGTTCTATTGTCGGCTTCCTCATATTACTATAGTCTACTAACTCCCCCC
>QFET01002325.1:8904-26322 GCA_003316355.1 Tuber calosporum
GGGGGGGGGGACATGCCATGAGAACTTTTTCCGGGGTCACGATAACTCCGGGGATCCGCCGCGCTCCTAAAAACGTAGCGGAACCTCTAACATCGCCCCAAACGCAAGGGCTGCCTCCAGAAACTCTTAGCCCAAAATACCAGCGTAGGTATCCTTCTTCATCCTACATACAGATCGAAAGAAACCCCGGATCGACACAGGGTGGCTTGAAAGTGCTGCTGTTTCATTTCCTCGATATTTCAGCTGTTTCGGGGGTTGGCGGATCTCTTAGGCGGGGTAGGTTTTTCCCACAATGAATCCCCTCCTCGAGCGGAATAAAAGGTTGTCACGATTGTTTGCGGGAAGCGCTGGGGTTGGCATAGTACAGTGCTCTGTTTGGGTGGTAAAATACCGTAGACAGCAGGGAATATTGCTATGGCCTTGAATTCTCAATTCTTTCTCTAATATCCGCGCCCAGATGGGCCGGGTACTGAGTTTTGGACGGGCACCGATACTGGATGTTAAAACTTGTGTCGCGATATCTTACACGCTCGTTCAGCTGCAATGACTCTCAAGTGTCGAGGGTAGGATGAGTGATTCTATATGATTCTGAATCCTCCTCGCTTACGTGATTAGGTTCCTTGTGCTCATACGGGATGTTGGGCTTTTGTTTACATTGGCAACAGCATCAAAACTTCAAGCCAACCTTGACCACCACCCTTACCACCACCAAAACAATACTAATTTTTTCAACCCCACATAGCTATATTAGCTATGGACCACAGAGACTTGAAACCGGTGTCGAGATACTTAAACAACCAACTTGCCGCTAGAGGATTACTCCGGGGGGATCCAATCCCTTTTCACAAACCCGGGGACGACGACAGCACTCCGGCGAAGATCATTAACCTCGTTCACGAGCTTATCGCCTGGAAGGATGTATGTTTACCTATAACCCGGTACGAACCATAAGCTGACAATGAGCAGAGGGAAGGTGAACAACATGAGGATTTAGCATTAACAATTCGAACGCTTCGCACCACGGAAGTGAGACAGAATGAGACAATTGTATGAGCACTCACTTCCCCCAAGCTAGCTGAGAATCTCATAAACTAACGCCCTTCTCAAGGATCAACTGAAAGAGAAAAACCGTGACCTTGAGCGCAAAAACGCAATCCTCGAATCGCAAGCCCGCTCCTTCAATTCTACTCTCAGAACCGTCGAAGCTAGTGCCAACACCCTCCGCCACGAAGCTGCCCGTCTAAAAACCCTCCTCTCACAGGTCCGCACACAATGCGCAAACGACATACGGAAACGCGACATCCAGATACAGAAGATGAAAGAGCGGTTAGTGGATAGTAGCAAGCGGGGACGAGCTCCAATGGCACACATCAGCGTGATCGGAGTGCCGAAGGGATCGGTATTAGGCGGGGGCGAGGATGGGGCAACGACTGCTGCGGGGAACTCCCTCTCGGCGGATACCGCAGACTTTCTAACGACGTTGTCGCAGGGACTCGCGGACGAGAATGATAACCTCATCGCTTTGATCAGACAAACCTTGTCCACGCTCAAGACGATTCAGGGCCTGCCGGACGATGGCGGACCCCATGCTACAGCGGAGGATGCGGAATATGCGGAGAATCCGGTTGTGGCGCAGCAGGCCTCCTTTGATGCGCTTAGCGACGACCTCGAGGGCGTTCTTTGCTCGTTGAAAGAATTGCTTAACCAGCCGAATTACGTTCCACTAGAGGAGCTCGCAGAGCGCGATGCGGAGATTGCAAGGTTGGTGGCGAAGAACAAGACGCTGGAGGAGGAGTGGAAGAAAGCTATTGAGCTAGTGGACGGGTGGAACAAGACCTTGGGTAAGAACTTTGACAAGGAGAGGGCGAAGGAATCAAAGGCCCCTGCGAAGGAGCGAAAGAGGAGACAGAGGGTGTTGGCGGATATTGTTAACGACAAGGATAACATCGCTGCTCCAGAGGAGGGAGAGAAGGAGATGGAGGATAAGCTTGTGGAGGGGGGAACCGAAGCCGAACGTATGAGCGATGGTAGAGAAGAAGAAGACATGGACGACGTACAATTGCTCGTCGTGGAAGAATCAAAACCCACAGAGCCTACTCGGCGGAGGTCTTTACGAAATGTAAGTCTTGTCCACCCCACCGCCCCCAACTCATTTCCTCGACAACAAACAAATCGGACATTAACCCCCCGACCAGAAAGAAAAAAAACCAAAACCAAAACAAACCCCATCCCCCAAGTCCATCGTCAAGAAAAAGCGAAAATCAACACGCAAGGCAGGAAGCTTTCCCTTGCGAGAACTGGAAAGCTTGATATCGTGACCACTCTTCTTTTCTCCTTCATCTCACCTTTACCATCCATTACATTAGCCTTTTTTTCTGTATATAGGCGTCCGGTGCAGTACTCTGCAGGTGTTCAAAGAATCATGCTCGTAATAGTGTCAATACCCCGATATGAAAAATAAAAGGGGGCCCTGCTTTGTGGGTCATAAGAGTGGCTTTTTCTGACTTGTACTGCGTTTTTGTCGCACATGAAATGTCTCTCCCACCAAAAATGCACTTTTTGGAATTATAAAGGCCCTACAACTGCGAACATTATGAAAACAAAAGGAAAACCTACGCATAATCTTCCTTGTAAAAAACAGAGTTTTTTATTGTTTTTTATTTTTAGTTACACTAGTGGTTCTAGAGCACTTGGAATTTTTAGAAAAGTCATTGAATTTCTGGTGCATATTTTTTATTGTGGCACGGCGAGTAGGGCTAATCCACGCCGTTTATCACCAATCTCCATTTATTCTCCTGCCTTCGTTTTGCGAGATGATGATAACCTACGGAGGAGCAACGACATAAGGTGCTGAAGGAAGGAATGCAGGATACCTATCGATTCTCGACCGCATTTAATGAGCGATATGGCAGAATGATAGGTTGGTAAGGTGGCATATGCACACTTGGGAAAGATACATTATGTATGGTGAGAGAGACTAGAGCTCGAGTCAGTCGGATGTTTCGGGCTTTGTAAGGGTAGGGTGGGATCAGGGGGATGATCTCACGGTATATATATCCCAGGCTATAAACGGTGAGAATTCTACGGTACTTGGCGAAAAACAGCGGATAAGAAAAAAAAAACGCGATATGAAGGAGATGTATATATATCGTCCTGGTAGGAATGGTCTGTGGTATGTATCATAAGTCGAGTACTTTCAGGTAGAGCGGTTTCGTTCAGCTTTGGTTTTGCTAACGTATCATAGAAAAGAAGTTGATTGATTGAAGAGAAGAGAAGAGAGCACAGAAGGAAAGCGAGCCCAGTGACAAATGGCATCACATCCTCACCAACAAAATCTACGAGTGAGTAGTTGTGATCCACAACTTGCCTTTGTAAAGATGTTTGACATGGGTACCATTCAAGAGATGGGCCTTTTCGAACTCGTAAAGCAGGAGGGGGGGGGGGGTAAGCGGGATCCCAGCGGGATTTAGATAACCTCAGAAGCCCCGAACAATCAGACCAAGCGATATCCTATCCGTATCTCGACGGGTGAGCAGCCTTACCTTTGCCATGTCCTCGTCCCTCTCTCAGAGTAGGGTATTATAGGGGATTTCTTCTATCGTATACAGCAGGTATGACAGTTCCGATTTGTTCGAGTTTTTCCACGGTAACTCCTATCGAATATATAGCTAGAGCCCGGCTGACTGCGTGGATCTATGATACTCCCCGACACGCTTCTCACTAAGTAAGACAATCCCATATTATACTTGGACTCGAAAATCTGCAAAGGCTATTCTTGACCTTACACACAACAGTCAAGGGTTTTTTTTTATCATATCTAAGCTTTAATACCAAGCTGCGCCGACAATCCGAAATATCACCCCCCCCCCCCACCCGGGGCCGCTGATAAGACTTTCTGTGATTTCCAACATTGCCCGAGGAGGCCGAAATGTCTGTTATTTGTCAGGTTGGTATTTAAGACCTGGCGGAGTATGATATTATAGGTGAAGGGATAGAAGGGGGGGGGGGCATACACTAAAACGATAAATTCCGACAGTCTTTTTTCCTGGTCTGCGCCTACTGCGTATCATAGTTTCTTCCGCCATAGAGCATGGGTATAATACGGCAATATCATTATGGGCTGCTCCAGGGGTCTTGAGATTATACCATCTGATAGACATAGGCAAACCCCCACTAGGCATCTCATCGTATCATACCATTTCCCCATTCCCGGTAATTCGAGACTTCAATTTATGATACTTTCGGTCGGGCATCTGATCTTGCATCCCAGACATAATTCTCAAAACCGGAAATATCAGACTCCAGATTTATGTAGCAAGACATGTCTCCATAGTCCTATAGTTTATGAAACTTTCACAGCCGGGCACCCAATATAGGATCCAACACCTGATTCTGAAGGCTTGCGAAAATAGCCTTCAAACAGACTAAACTATTCTTTGATAGAATTTCTCATATCGTATGGGGCCTCTTGTACGGTATCATACCATACTTAAAAGCGACTTTCTTCCAATAAAATTTTCTCATCAAGAATGCATAGGGTATCATACTGTCAAGTGGCTAATTTCGATAACCTCTCAACTGCAGGCAGATAACCTCCACATCAAACCCTAACCCTTTCAAACCAGTCGGGTTTCACCCACTCCCGAGTCCCGACATCATTCAACCGCAACTCCCCTCCCCAACTAAAACAGAAAAAAAAAAACCCCCCAAAGCAGGAATCGCTACCATCCAACCAACAAAACTCCCCCAAGAAAAAACCCGAGCAACATGCCACCAAAACGTTCACTTGCGCCTGCGGCCAGTCCTCCCCAACCTGGTCTCATCTCGTCTTTCTATCACGGCATCAAGTCCCCAGATAACGCTTCCGTCGTAAGAAGTGTCGCCGTATTCGTGGTCAGTCCCTTCTCACCTCCCGTGCGTGTCTATTGCTATTGTGGCTACTGATGGGGCGTGTGGGGATTAGGTCGCTGCAGCTTTTCTATCTTCTTCATGGACTGATTACTTGCTTCCTCCGTGAGCTATATTTTCTTTCCCCCTTTCCCCTTTCTTCGTCGATGACTTGGGGGGGTCCGTTATGCGTGCCGGGTAGGAGGTGGGAGGTCGAATAGTACTGATAGGAGGTAAATAGGGTTTAAAATTCCGGGACGTGGGTGTGGTGGCCAAGGTGGAGGATTGAGGTATGATTTGCTCCCAAGGTTTGTCCGGCGGAAGGTTGGTCTTGCGTTTTGTTAGGCGGACGCGGGCGTGTACAACTCTTATCGATGTCCTTTCGGGACAACTTGCTACTACCGGTATCAGACGGAGTCGCACTGCTATGGGATTCAAAATTGTCATTTGACAAAAGAAGATCGACAAAGCTATTTTCTGGTTCTGCAATTCAATACCGGTAGATTTGATTGCCAATAGTCCTGTTTGCTCTCGCATGTTCACATTGCTCCGGACTTTGCCGCCCTGACAGCCGGAGGGCCTGACTTCCCCAAGAATAGAATAATAAAATCCTTGAGGGTTTTATAAAATACTTGAATCTCCCTCTCCTTCAGATTCGGATGGGATACCCATCCAATCAGTGGGTAAATTCGTGGTCTACCGTATCATACGTAATATCATTAATCCGAAGAGAAACCCCCCCGTCTCGCCTTGATACTCCCTAACTGCCTATGATACATTCCCGAAAGCCAAATCCAGCAAACTCGGAAGACGACAAGAGAATGTTTCATTCGGGCGGATTCACCCTTCTAATGATCATGCTTGCTACCTCTCCAACCTCCCGACAGAAAGTATATAGACCCATCAACCCGGTCCTGTTGTTTTCAGTATGACATGTACAGCAAGGAAAAGTGGCTGGATCCGTGAAAGAGTCTCGTCCCCGCCCTCCTACCTACCCCTTACCTAAATCTCCAAGGGCCTGTCAGGGTATGATACAAGTATGATACGACGATTCCGTTCCGTTTTGCAACGGTTTCCCATGTACGATACAAGCAAAAACGGCGGTCCCTCCATTTCGAAGTGGCCCCTTCGTGTTATACGCAGGAACAGAACGGAACGGAAGAGCAGCAAATAGAATTCCTACACACACCCACAGTGCGAAAGAACACTACCACAACCCCGGGCAGTCCGACTACGACACACAAAGGCTCGTGACAAACACCGATTCTCAAACTCCGGTTGGAGGAATCATCCTAACCAGTCCATTTTGCAGGAAGAAGAAGAAAAAAAAACGTGCGGTGATCATCGAGAAGGGGTGAGGAAAACCATCCACTTCAAATAAAAGGAACACTCGATCATCACTCTAGCTTTTTCTAACTGCGGAATTGTAATTAACTTTAGCTAGTCGTTAGGACCTCGGCACCCCCCAGAGCAGAGCAGAGCAGTAGCGTACCTATACAAGATCGCTCGTACGTTATATAAACTATAAATTTAAACTGCAGAAGCCGCTTCTCATGGCAACTACAATAGAGGTGTATTCCATATTTCCCCCAATCCAAGTAAAAGTGATATAATACTAGACTTGAACATCAACTGACCGGTCTTGCTGGACCACCGTGGTAACTAACTTTACAATAAATCACCTGACCAAAACTCCCCGGGGAATAACGATATACTCGAGTACGAGTAGATAGAGGTCTATTGGGTGTGCAGTGTTATGGAAAAGCTCCCCGTGGAATATATATCGGCCCTGATTGACGGTGGTGACTTGAGTGGATCTATCCCGTCAACCCCCCCGGATCACCGTCACAAAAAAAAAAAGGTAAAATACTAGCTTATCGGACTCATCTATCTATCCACAAGTATCCTATGAGCTAGGAGAGCTCCCTACCCCCCTGGTAAAAGTACCCAGAAGTGAATTCGCAGATGATCAAAAAAAAAAAAAAGAAAAAAAAAAAACCCCATGCACTATCATACTAAAATCGAGTATTACATCTCCCTCACAAGATGAACCCTCGAACGATACTCCACTCCACTCCCCTCGCACTCGTAACTAAACCAACCCAGTGCCCGAACATCAGACTTCCAGTAAATTTATATATAATACGATATCATACCAAACACCCACAACCCAGGAGAACCAGACACCGTAATCCAACAATCTATCATACCGGTATTTTCGTGTTTCTCCCTGACATTGAAAGCCGTTCGATACGCAAATACTTTTACACCACACTAATTGTATCTAAAAATCTTCCTGTTTTTTTTTTTGCTACTGGGGGAAGTAGGAGGGAGGGAGGTGTAGTGCAACACTTGCAAAATGTGCAGGTGTCTGGGATGAATCTGCGGCTGGGAATCATGCCGGTGCAACGTGCTCGAGAAATCGCTATAATCTTAGTTAAAATAAAATAAAAATACCTTACCATCTATTAATCTGAGCAATTGTCGGTACTACTTGTGATGGGGGGGGGGTCAGGTGTTGCAGTTGGCGCGTCTGGGAATCCTATGCCATGATTATGCATCGAGTGATATCCAATGATCAGACCCCAAATACTGCAACATTCCTTGAATGGAGACAGGTAGATTATTCGTAAAGCCCTCGCGTCCATTCCCCTTAGAAAGTGCCATTCTCTCATCACATTTAAGCCACCAATTTCTAACGTCACTCGCCTGGCAAGTAGAACGGAACGGAAAAAAATGAATGGTTAGCAGGTGAATATATCGTACATTCAGTCTAACGCTTATGCGACCGCGGAAGTAGTAATAGCTGTATGATACAGTACACAAGGGCCTCTAGTACTCCTGCTCAAGGGAGAAAAAACTGGCCAACAACAAACGACTTGGGGGAGAATCAAAAATATTGAAGAAAAAAAAAAAAAAAAAAAAGGCCAACGTGCTTCAAGGAAGAGAGGAAAAGGAAAAGGAAACGGCCTCCATCCACACACCCGCTAATTAACCCCGAACCCAAGATTTCCAGAAAATGTAAAAGAAATGAAAAAAGCATTAATCCCACCGATCCATCTCATTTTGGCCGTCCTTTAATTTCTGACGCTCACGCCAGAACGCTTGTGATACATTCTTGCAGCGATGTTCATTGAAGCCAACTCTTGGAAGAGTAACTTGGCGGCATACGGGAGATGGATTTGAGAAATTTTAGTCTTGTTGCGACACGGACGACACTCGAAGAGGTTCTTCTTGAGATTGCTAAACATATATTAGTAAAAGAGTTATCGGGAGCCATAATGTTACGTACGCGATAGGTGTCATCAGTCCGCAGATATCACAAATGTGGACTCTAAAAGCATCCGAGACTTCAAAGAGCCTCTCTTTGAGAAAAGCGCTGGCACCGTGAGCAATCATACAATCACGTTCCATTTCTCCGAAACGAAGACCGCCATCTCTGGCACGACCCTCAACAGGTTGGCGAGTGAGAATCTGGACAGGTCCTCTCGCCCGGGCGTGAATCTTGTCGTCAACCATATGCCTGAGACGTTGGTAATAGGTGGGTCCTAGGAACACCTGCGCAACCAGCTTCCTACCAGTATAGCCGTTGTACATGACCTCGAAACCTCGAGACTGGTAGCCATTCTGTCGCAAAAGAGTCGATACAGAGTCAACTGTTACATCGCTGATCAAGAGAAGGGCAATTAGTCGATATAGAAGGATAGAGGTATGGCATAGAGGCCTTACGTGAAAGGAGTCGCGTCTCCCTCAAACCCTCGTAACGAAGAGACTTTGCTCAATTGACATTCTATCAAATGGGCAATCGTCATACGGGATGGGATGGCATGGGGATTGATAACTTTCACAAATTAACAGAAGGACCTAAATTGGGGCACCACCTTGGAGGCCTTACTAAGGTCAGGAACAATTCCTTCACAAGTGAAGGGCATGTCTTCTTGTCGGTAGGTGATACCAATCGTACCCTAATAACTTCAGTCAGCATTTGAGACTTCACTTAGTTGTGCATCTAAACCGTGCCTTCTGTCCATGCCTGGAGGCAAATTTGTCTCCAATTTGCGGAATCTTGGTAGTTCTCATCCGGACTTTAACAAATTTTAAACCCTCAGCGTTTGTAGTAAGCATAACCTGGTCGACGATACCGTTCTCCGTGCTTCTAAGTGGTGTGGAAACGTCACGTTTGGTATGGTATTTTTGTCTTTGGCCCATTTCGTCAACATCGGGAGCAATTGGCGCTGTCTTTCCGATAATGATGTCCTCTCCCGAAACTCTCACGCCAGGAGCGATCAGTCCATCTTCGTCCAATTTGTCATAGGTGCCATGCTTCAATTTAAGCGTGTTGTTCCTGGTTGGTTTTTCGAACTCTTCTACAATTTGCATTCCGATCCGTTTCTCTTGGTCCATATAGGATCGATAGAACAAACTCCGGAACAATCCACGATCAATACTACTCTGATTCATGATAACGGAATCCTCCTGATTGTAACCGCTATAGCAGAGAATTGCAACGATAGCATTCTGACCGGCAGGAAGCTCTCTGAACTTAAGAAACTCCATTGAACGGGTAGTGGCTAACGGTTTCTGAGGGTAGTATAGAATATTTGCCATTGTGTCCATACGTTCTGAGAAATTTGTCAAGAAGACACCCATGGCTTGCTTACCCATGGCGGATTGATAGGTGTTACGGGGTGACTGCAAGAAGTTATTGTAGTTAGAACTTGCGCTGTAAAATAGGAGGATGGAAGACGGGTTTAGCAGGAACATACCTGATTATGATCCGGAAACGGAATAATACTAGCACAGATTCCAAGAATCATACTTGGATGGATTTCACAATGTGTCCAGGTATGAGTCGTAGAATTGATTGGTGCCTTAACCCTTTTCGCCTGGTCTGTTTCCTGTTCAATCTCATAACCCAGTTGAACCTGTCTTGACAAATCGAGATCCTCAGGTGTCATGACTATCATAACACCTTCTTCCTCCTCCGCATCAAGATACTCAACAGCTCCTGCAAAGAGTAGACCTTCCCAGCCAAATCTGTCCTCTATATCTAGTTGATGATCGTCCTCGAGCTTCTCTATATGCTCCTTTTGTAGGACGAGTTGCCCTCGCCGCTCGCTGCGAGGGTCGTTGTCGATAACGAAAAGTGGACGGCAAACCCGCCCCGCATCTGTAAAGATCTTGAACTCTCTGTCTCGGATATCACGAATAACACTGACTTCGTGGCTGACAACACCTTGCCTTCGCACATCTTGAACAACCTTCGCTAACATGAGGGGGTCACGATGGGTTCCAACCCAGACCCCATTAACGAAAACCTTGGTAGCATTGGGAGACCGCTGAGGCTCGTATTCTTCAAGCAATTCCATATCATTGGACGACAGAAAGTCGACCAATGGGTATCCAGGGGTGCCAATCGTGATATATGACATCAGAGACAGATTTTTGACAAGACCACAGGCTTGCCCTTCAGGTGTTTCAGCCGGGCAAACCAATCCCCAATGGGTATTGTGCAACTGGCGTGGCTTTGCGATTTTCCCGTCTCTACCGATAGGAGTATTGGTGCGCCGCAGGTGAGAGAGGGTAGAGGCAAAGGTATACCGATTCAACACTTGAGAGACACCCGCCTTTGAGGAGGCTGCCTTCTTTTGTTCGCCCCAGTTACCAGTTGCCAAAGAATACTTTAGGCCATTAGTGATAGTGTTAGACTTGACAGCCAAAGTCAGATTGAAATCTTTGCTGGTTTCAACACATTTCTCCAGATATTTGTAAACATCCTTCGTGAGCTTTCTCCAAAGGGTCCGGAAAAGTCCTGCCAAAAGGGGCCCAGCCAAATCCAATCTCTTTTTTCCAAAGTGATCACGGTCATCCACTTCCCGCCGTTCTAAAGCACATTGCAGCATCCTATGTACCATGTAACCTAAAAAGAAGGCCTTCCTCGTCTCACTCCCTTCCTCCTGTGAGATATGAGGCAACAGCTCCTTCTGCATAATGTCACGCGCATACCGTATACGCTTTTCTTTATTGATTCCCTGTGAGGATCCGCGCTTACCGATGAAATCAAGAGCAACCTCCCTGTCCTGGATAACAAACGCTTCCTCGATACAGGGCTTCATCATTTCAAGCATCTGCGTGTCGTTGCGATCGTAACAGACGTGGTTTAGAATGTCCTCATCTGACACGACACCGAGGGCACGAAAAACAATAACGATAGGTATATCGCTCTTGATATACGGAAGGGTCGATTTGATGGTCGCATTGTATCCGCCCCGTGCCTCTCCCTTTGAAAACAGCTTGATCTGCATGCTACTAATGAGGCGCGATCCTTTCTCTACTGCACTTCGAATCTCAGCCACATACGGCGTTGGCGAAGGTAGCGCTTTTTTGAACACTTGTACGATATTGGCGGCGCTCCGCTCCTGAGCAATCAGGACTTTCTCCGACCCGTTGATCACGAAATAGCCACCTTGATCGTAAGGGCATTCGTTGAGACTATAAAGCTCCTCCTCCTTGAAATCCTTCAGGATACAGTACTGTGATTTGAGCATAACCGGCATTTTACCAATGAAGACTTTGGTTGCTCCCTCATCTTCCTCCTCAATATCCCATTCGTACCTTACTCTGGCCTTATCTTTCTGCGGGTCCCCATTGTCAGACCCGCCGTCCTCGTCATCCGATGCAACTTCCACTTCTCGAGCCACCATAACCTTCTTTTTAAGTTCGCAGTACATTGGTGCTGAATACGTAAGGTTCCGTAATCTTGCCTCCTGGGGTAACATAGGCTGTGTTGAACCATCACCCTCAGTCATGGTGGGTCGTGATAAGTAACAAGGTCCAAACATAATCTCGTATCTTCGTAAAACAATGCCATCCTCGCTCTGAGGTGTGTTCTGATCAAGCGTTAAAAGGGAATCCTCATCGATCATCTCCACCATCGTTGTGCCAACAAATTCATCAAAGGAGTCAAGTTGTTGTGAAACCAGGCCTTTCCTGTCAAAAAACGCGGAAATAACTGTTGCGCTCGGGTCGTCAGGTCAGCAATTCCAAGAAACTAGACTCTGAACAAAGGATATACCCTGCCAGCAATCCTCAGCCGTGATATCATCAGAGTATTCGTCCATGGTTAAGTGGTTAAGAAAGACCTAAAATCGGGACGAAATGAGGAAGGACGCAGGAGCGGGAGATAGGGGCCGGCAAGGAGAAGGAAGGAAGGATACAGCAGTAGTGTCGGCGCGGAGGGAAGGTGACAGGATGAGCAGCAACGGGGTTGAGATGGAGGTGTTGTGAGGGAAAAAGCTGTCTGCCTTTGTCTTCTTCCTCAATGCCAAGAACTTATCGCCGCAGGCTGACTAATGAGAAAAAATTACTGGGGCAGCTCCAGGGTGTGGTTACCCTACAAGCACGATAGACGAGAATGCCAAGGGAAAACACGCGATCAGAGACCAAGATCGTGCCGCTGGGTTTGGGATGGGTTCAGTTCTGGCAGCCATTTTACAAAGGCGCACATTTCAGGAACGGAAAAAAAATGCTCTGTAGTCAATTAAAACGGATGGAGTGTGTGGGATTGCTTTGAAGTATTTATTGATCCATCCCACGATAGCAACCCTACAAGCTCCGAAAAAGGTTGGAAAACATGACCGTCGGAAGAAAGCAGAAACAAAAAAAAAAAAAAACCGAATAGTGATAACCATCGTCAATTGACAACGGGATATTACCAACCCCTCTTCCAGTTCCCACCAGACACCGACCATACCAAGCAAGAGATCAACTATGCAGTCTTGAAAAGCAAGACTGCGAGATGTCCGACGTAAAAGTAGATGAAATTTTTGGTTTCTAAACTCTATGTTAGGTATTGATTTTTTTCAAAAAGCAGAACATCTATCAAATCCTTACCATGAGTAACAAAGCTTCCAAAGTTTCTTCCGACAATACAGTGCCCTAAAATCCATTAGAAATACTGTAAATAAATAAAAATTGGCTACTAGGTGAGCAGTACATGTGGTGTCGTATTTGTTGTCGAACTACAGAATGAATATTAGCTCTCTGTGGGCGGATTCAAGTTCAGGTAAAGCGATAAGGGTTGACCAACCTCCTTCTTGATATACTGGGCGATGTCCTAAAAACAATGTAAGAGAATGCAAGAGCCTAGTGCGAAAGGCATTCAAACCTTCTCGACGGTGTTACTATTCATGGCTTTCTTAGCTATAAGGGGACCGTTGGTGGTTAGTTCTGCATGCAATTACCGCTATCATATCCTCGTAAATTGGTGCACAGAAACTTACCAACGTCGATGGCGACAGCGGACATCTCCTCTGTCTAAGAAACCCAAATTAGAAACTATAATAGCACGACCCATGGAACCACGAAACCCAGACATACCATATCAACAGACTTGATGAGAGCTAGGTATCCGCCTGTGTTAGCATACTGATCCACAGGAACGAGGGGGTCAAAGTGAATGATTTCCATTCAATCGGGAGCCGGAGTAACTCACTCTTTGGCTCGGTGGTATTGTTTGAAGATACAGTAGCCATCCTGAGAACTTGGAGATAGTGATAAAGGTAAACTATCGATAAGGGTAAGTGGATGTGACGTAGACGATAGATGGTGGAATCAATCACCGGCGCAGAGACGAGACTTGACTTGGAAGAAGGGGACTAACGAAGAAGTTTATAGGAGGAGCGGGGGTATGGCACAAGAGAGGGGCGAGGTCGCTGGTGAATTGGTGCTTTCGAGAAGGGTTTGGGTGTCAGGGACAAAGTTAGATCATTTGTTGTTCATTCAATTTGTAGACGGCCAAGCTTTTGCCATGCTGAGGTGTTCATTGGCTTGTTGGTCAAGTTTGACACTTGCAGACAATCTAATACCGGTAAATGCTGTTGACCAATAGGGTAATATTGGTAGCTCCTCAATTTAAATTAATGGAGCCTAATTCACCCCGATATAGAAATTGAGGCACAACTGATCTGAGTAACATCAAGCACTCTATGGTGCAAGAATCTTTGGAGGGAGAGCGGGTAACACCCTCCCAGCGAATTTTCCATTGGCCACAAGCCCCACCAAACTTTTTCCACCATCTTTCTTTCAACAACTACCGCACCAAACCGGGATCTTTTTCATCTCTCCCTCTCGTCCCCTTCCCCATCCTTCCCATTCTCCCTCTCACTTTCAAGAAAAAAAATATATATAAAAAAAAAAACCACTCATAAGTTATCTTACTGGCATGTAGGCTTTCTTCTATACCGGGTAGAATCAATTGCTGTAAAATACCCACTAATATTTCGATAGGTCCACTCGCATATTCGTCCGCGGTCTTCCGCCAAATCTTACGGATGATGGCTTCAAATTACACTTTTCCAAGCAAGGAGCGATAACAGATTGCCGGCTTATTCAAAGTCGGAGAATTGGATACGTCGGATACAAAACGCCGGAAGAGGCTTTAGCAGCCGTCAAGTATTTCAACAAGTCATTCATTCGGATGTCACGGATAGGTGTTGAAATCGCACGAACAGTACGTGATGCCTATCACTGGCACTTACTTTTTTCTAACGTATAGGCAGATAGAAGATGAGAATCTCCCGCGAGCATGGAGTGCACATATGCCTGGGTCGAGCACATACAAGAGGAAGCACGAGCGTTCTGTTTCCCATAATGCAACGGCAATATCTCCCGAGCCGACAGGAAAACGCAAGCGATCCGATACCAAGGAAACTGCAAAGGATGGGGTCTCTGAAAATGATCCAAAGTTTAAAGAGTTTTTAGAAGTCATGCAACCGAAGTCCAAGTCTAAGACATGGGGCAATCAAGACTTGGTTTCCTTTTCTCAAGATATCAATGTTCAGATCTCACAACCAGACCCTGCGGACGTGGGGGGTAGTGATGACGAATACCAAGATATCCTAGTGCAGAAGAAAGGGCCAAACTCTTCAAATGCCGAGACCATGGATGTTGATTATATTAAACACAAGAGTCCTCCGATAGATGACATGCAACTAGACGACGAGGATCTAGATAGTGCTGCTGGGGGAGGGGCCACTGGTGTTTCAGATGTGGAATGGTTGCGATCTCGGACAAATCGTTTACTAGACTTGACGGATGATGTTGAATCACATTTAGCCCATGTACCAGTAACTAGTGATACGAAGCAGGATACCAAAAAAACCGACAAAGTTAATGAAGAATGGAGAAAGGCGGAGAAAGGCATCCAAGCTGAGAAGGCAAAAGAGGAGCAACCGGGGCAATCCAATTGTGCCAAATCAGAAATGGAACAAGCGATTGAGACAATATCACAAAGCGGCAGACTATTCCTTCGGAATCTATCCTACTCGAGCGCAGAAGAGGATCTACGTCAACATTTTTCTCCTTATGGCGATCTTGAAGAGGTTAGCCACTTTCCCCCCACCTTTTAACAGCCTTCTTCCTTCTACCTGCTCTTAACTTCTTTCTGTCGAAATGATGAAATCCTTTGATAGGGACATCTTATGCTACGGCAAATGATTATCCCTTTTGGAATAATAGATAGTAAAATTTCTGATGAACACCTCTTTTTTCACTTTCACATCACCTTCTGTTCACTTGATGCTAGAATCGTAACTAATATTCGTACCACATCAGGTCCACCTACCAATCGACAACAAAACGCATTTAAGCAAGGGGTTTGCGTATATACTTTACAAAAACCCCCAACATGCAGTACAAGCATATCTATCCTTAGATAGGAAGATATTTCAAGGCCGATTGCTGCACATCCTAGCCGCTTCCCCTAAACGCGAGCACAAGCTGGACGAGTATGCCATCTCCAAGTTGCCCTTGAAAAAGCAGCGTGAGATAAAGAGGAAAGCTGCTGCAACGTCAAACACTTTTAACTGGAACTCAATGTACATGAGTGTAATAAATTCTTTCAACCTCCGTATTATGTTTGCGTTTTCCGGTTTTTTTCCCCCTCCCGTGCTAAATATGTGGTAGGCCGACGCCGTAATATCCTCAGTCGCAGATCGTCTCGGAGTCTCCAAAGCAGAATTGCTAGACCCGACATCCTCCGACGCTGCTGTCCGTCAGGCACACGCAGAAACACATGTGATTCAGGAAACCAAAGCCTATTTCTCCCAGCACGGGATGGACCTCAAGGCGTTCGAAAAACGGGAAAAGGGCGACAAGGCAGTCCTTTTCAAGAACTTCCCCTATGGAACCAAATCAGAGGATATTCGTAACTTGGCAGAGCCCTTCGGCAAAGTCACACGAGTGCTCATGCCCCCAGCGGGCACAATTGCTGTCGTGGAGTTCATCGACGCACCTGCCGCAAGAGCAGCATTCGCAAGTCTAGCATACAGCCGCTTCAAGGAGACTGTACTCTTCCTGGAGAAAGCTCCAAAGGGACTCTTCATCGAAGGCTTCACTCCCAAGGCTGTCGACCCACCGAAGATGTCTGCAGCAGTAGCATTAGGTAAAGACCCGAAGGTCTCCGTCACGGACTTGCTACTCCCGGCCCATACCTCTACTGCCACAGATGAGACAGAGGCAGTAACGTCAACACTATTTGTCCGGAACCTAAACTTTACGACTACAACCGCTACGTTAATTGAGCTATTCAAACCAATAAACGGCTTTCTCTCAGCACGTGTGAAGACAAAGCCTGACTCCAAGAACCCGGGCGGGACACTATCCATGGGCTTTGGCTTCGTCGAGTTCCGCAGTAAGGAGGATGCAATGGCGGCCATGGCAGCACTAAACGAGTACGCCCTGGAAGGCCACAAAATTTCCATCAGGCCCTCCCAAAAGCACACTTCTTCCTCCTCTTCCTCCTCCCAAGTAAAGTCTACTACAAAGCGCACCAAAATTATAATCAAAAACCTCCCCTTCGAGGCTAGCAAGAAGGACCTCCGCGCGCTATTTTCAGCATATGGAACCCTCCGCTCCGTGCGTGTGCCGAAGAAGTTTAGCGGCGCCACTAGGGGCTTTGGGTTCGCGGATTTCGTCACGGCTAAGGAGGCGCAGGGGGCTATGAACGCGCTAAGAGATACTCACTTGCTAGGTAGAAGGTTGGTGCTCGAGTTTGCGGAGGGTGAGGCGGAGGGGGCGGAGGAGGAGATTGAGAGGATGCAGAGGAAGGTCGCCGGCCAGAGTGGGGTTATTAAGGTTGCCAGGTTGAGAGAGGGGAGGAGGCGGAGGGGCGGAGAGTTTAAGGATGGGGGGGAAGAGGCGTAGTCAGACATCGGGGGTAATGTATTAACCAGTGTCAAATTAAAAGTTCCCTGCATGGTTTGGTTTTATTTACGTAGTGCGCTTGTTTGTTTGGGATGTATTGTACAATGGTCAACTAGCTAAGTTAATTAATATCTCCCATGCCCATCCTTCACGCGAGTGATAATCAAGGCAACAGCTAACCCAGCCACTATTCATACCTAACTCTCCTCCCATTCTCCCTCCCACCTCTCCCCCTACCCTGAAAAACACGAACACCTAACCCCCTAACCCTCTCCACAGCATCAATACCCACACATCCACACCCCTCAATCCCAATCCACTCAACCC
>QFET01002327.1:0-28698 GCA_003316355.1 Tuber calosporum
GTATGTATAGGCAATCTTGACCACCCCTGGTTGTTGCATACATTAGTCCATCACCGATCTTATAGTGGGATAGCTTGCCACCTCTTCCAGTGTTGCTAGCATCAGAAGCCTGCTTGTATGGGTCATCGTTCCTGTAGGCTTCCACCATCTGTCTTCTCCATTGGCTGCTCATTTCTGCCACTACTGCTGCCGTATCCCGTTCATCCTGTACTCGTTCCAGGCGTGGTACTTCCTCCTCCTTGTCCTCGTAAAGCACATTGAGTGTACGCTGGTGGTGAGGTAGGGTAGGTGGTTCGATGACTGGTATAAGCCTTGGTTGGCCTAGTGCAGCATTGGAGTAGAGGGGCCGCTTAGGCTCCTTTGGCAGTTGTTGGTAAGGACTCCCCTGGTCCTGATAATCCGAACTCATGTCTCCTTGTTGTTCATTCAAACGTCGTCTGATAGCATCCAGTTCCAATACCGGCCGTGGAGGTAGCAAGATGCTATTCCTTTCTTCGTAGGTAGAGACTAGCTCGGGTAGAACTATCTTGTCTCTAAGTTTCTCGTCCTCATGGATGGTACACTGACGATCGTAGCATGCGCTCCAGTGCATGGCCGGATGATTTCTCTCATCATCGCTACTCTCTAGGGTGACTCAGTCTCCTCAAACGTTTCCTGCCTTGATAGAGCAATCCGAGTTATCTGATGCAAATGGTTCTTCAACAGGAAGTGGTTCGAAGCGTGACATATTTGAGGATGTAAAAGGTATGTTATGAGAGTTTGAATCTTCTTCGTTGGTAGGGTCTTGGGCGTAGTTTGGTTCTGGATCAAATTGCTCATGAAGACGGGAAAGAGCGTCTGCTAAATAGTTTCCCTTCCCAGGCCTATAAGATATCTTAGCCTTGTATTTCCCCAAGTGGGTTCGCCACCTCAGCTGCTTTCGTGAGGGGTATTGGCTGTCTTCAGGTACACCAGTGGTTGGTGGTCGGTTATGATTGTAAATTCATGCCCTGCAAGATTATGATCAAAGGAGGTTATGGCATCCATAATTGCAAGTGCCTCCTTATAGGTGGTTCCATAAATCATTGGTGAGTGGGTGAATTTCCTGCTGTGCAATGCTGCAGGCCTCGCCGTTTCAGGTGTGTCTCCCTGTTCTACCCAAGCTCCTACCCCTGAGTCTGAGGCATCTGTAATGAGCCATATCTTTTGTCCTGAGGTATGGTTGATTGGTCTCATGATGTCACGATTGGTGTCTAAACAAGGCCGGATTTCGCATGACTAGTAGTTATGAGTCACAAGGTTGTTATATTTCGCACTATGACTCTTTAGAAGTCATGGGGTTTCACATGATGCACACTTGTACAATCATTGTTATGTTGTGATTGGTTGATCGTGCGCATGACTCACATCTGTGAGTCATATGATGTAATGATTTTCGCACATGACTCACACTATGAGTCATGGGTTTCGCGCATGTGACCACTTTAGGGCACATGACTTATTTTATGAGTTATGATTGGTTGGCACACGGCGTAGTTGACTCAAAGGAGTCAGCTGATGGATTTCATACTATGACTCACTATGGGTCATAGAGGTCGTGTGATTCACAGGTCTGAGTCACCAGGGTTAAGGTTGAGGGAAGAGTGCCTATATAAGGACCTCTAGGCGACCTGTAGTTACTCTTCACGCAATCATCTAAGTTCTTTCCTATACAATTACTTTACCTTTTTACCGTTTAATTCCCCTGTTGGCGTTGTGCGATAGGAACCATAGGGTTCAGCTATCAAGACAACATAGGCATAGGCCTAAGAGCAATAGTGGAAATCCGCCTAGTACTACTCGTTGCAATAGTACTCCTACCCTGGTGGCTAAGATTAGCCCCACGCCCTATACCGGACTATAACAACGGCCCGGTCATATTCATCCAACCCAAAAAGGGGTAGTTACCTGTTGTAAAACCAGCTTACAGTATAGGATCGTAACATTTGGTTGTGTCATCTAAGCAACACCTAACTACAAAACGGCAGACTCTACGGACAACGACATCGACCTTACTGAGGGAGAAATCGATACCTCAATACTTGGCCCGGCACTTGAAGCAGCAATTAGCACTAATCTATCCAGAATCCAGTTACAAAGAACCACAAGTCCGGTGACATCAGAGCCTGCCTCACCAACAGGATCTCTGGAACCCGAAACCCCAAGACCAGAGAGGATGTCAGCCCCGGGACCAGCAACTGCCAGTGGTGGAGCAGGAATCCAACTAGCAGGATTTACAACTGCACAGTTCCAAGAGATCCTGACTCTGATAAACAACCAGCGAGACACAACAAACAACCGGATCAAGGTCGAGAAACCCCTGACCTTCCATGGAACAAGGACCGAACTACGAACCTTCTTAGTGCAATTCCAATTATACTTTGAAGCGACCTAAGAAAAACGACTTACGGAACGCATCACCTACGTCAAGAGCTTGTTAAGGGATGCAGCAGCAAGCTGGATAACTCCATTTGCAGAAGGACGCAAGCCGGAGACCTGGACTACATATGAAGATTTCACTACAGCCCTCAAAGACCAGTTTGGGAATGTGGATGCGGAAAATGCAGCTAGGACAAAACTCGACCGCCTGAGGCAAGGCAAGGAACCATTCACGGAATACTGGAATGACTTTCGCCTTACAGCTACAGAGGCGAATGAGGATGATGGTACACTAAGACCCCAATTCCTTAAAGGAATTAACCGAATGCTCCAGGACGCATAGGCAGCGGACCACATGGTGGCGGCAAATGTCGATACCCTTGCAGCCTGGGCAATCGAAAAAGAAAACTGGATCAACATGATCAAGCACCTTCAAGGAAACAACAGTACCTTTATCTAACAACAAGAAATGCCCAAGAACAATAACGGAACCTAGAAGTCGGGCAACAATATGGAAACCAGAGACGACCCAATGGACCTGGATGCTACCAGAAGGCGTCCACGACTAAACCTCTTACAAGCAGAATTCACAAGAAGAAGGGACAACAACCTATACCTAGGATGCGTCAGACCTGGGCACAGATTCAGTAATTGCCGAAATGCAAGAGATGAGAAGGACTATACTAGGCAGTTCAACAGCAAGACCAACAATAATCGTTGGAAACCACGAACCAAGCTACACGAAATGGAGATCAGGGAAACACCTGCAGAGTCGGGAAACGAAGAAAGTCCCCAGTAAGAGATGGGCTACGGGACAACAAAACCAAAACCATCGGAATCGGTAACATCTACATGGCACTTACAAACACGAAAACATTGGAACAAGAAAAAGACTATGCTATGGTCAAAATGCGTTTACATGGCAAGGACAAGACAGTCATCATCAACGGCATGATTGACTCGGGCGCTACAGAAAACTATATTGACTAGGAATTCAGTAACAAACACAGCATACGAACAAAGAAAGCGAAAAAAATACAGGAAATCTACCTTGCGGACGGGGAACCAAGCGCTATGGGACCAATTACCCATATAGCAGAAGTACCTATGGACATCGGCAGCCATAGGCAAGTGGCAACCTTCCAAATTGCAGATCTACCCAACCATGAGGCAGTGTTAGGTCAGCCATGGTTAAGAAGACACAACCCCAAGATAGATTGCGAAAACAACAAGATCACCTTTGATAGTGAGTGGTGTACCAGAGTATGCCTCGAAAGCTAGTCAGCAGTGGCCTTAGTCCCTGAATCGGAAGCCCTGGAAGAGAACTTGGAGATACAGTTCTCCACGATCCAGGCCAAGGATGTCCAGAACATCAAAATCCAAAGATTGAGCAATACGGCCACACTCCCTACCCAGGGGTCAGCCAAGGCTGCGGGACATGACCTGTATGCAGACGAGAGAATTACGATGCTGGCAAAAGAACAAGGAATCGTCATTACCGCTATAGCTATAGGACTACCAGAAGGCACCTATGGGCGGGTGGCTACACGCAGCGGATTGGCAGTCAAACACCAGCTTACTGTCAATGCGGGAGTAATCGACGTCGACCACACCGGTGAAGTCAAGGTGGTCCTGGTCAACCTGGGAAAAGACAGTTACACAGTTGAGCCGGGAGACCGCATCGCACAGTTGATATGCGAAAAGATTGTCATAGGACAATGTGAAGAAGTGGAGCAAGTGGCTCCTACTATGAGAGGCGCAGCAGGGTTTGCAAGTACGGACCACCCAAAACACCAAAAGGTTGAGATCAACGAGATCTCCGCTACGTCATTCGGCAAGTTCTACTGAAGAGGCGAAGTCACCGGAATCCTCAAGTTGGATTATAAGAGAAACGTGCCTACCAGGATCGAAAGGATCAATGTCATCACCGAATTGGCTATCAAGGCCAAGAAAGGACAAGCAAAAGATAAAACCAGAAATATTGTGCTAAGGGAATACCACCAGTACCTGGACATGTTCAAGGAAGAGGAAGAAACTCGGCTACCACCCCACCGACCAAAGGTTGACTTGGATATCAACCTCAAGAAAGGAGAAACAGTACCAGCAAGAAAGCTATACCCATTGGGTGAAAAAGAGCTGGAGGAACTAAGAGAATACATCAGGGTCAACAAGAACCGGGGCTGGATTTGAGACTCTTATGCAAACAGGGGATCAACGATCCTGTTTGTTAAGAAGAAATACGGCAAGCTAAGGCTATGCGTGGACTACCGAGAGCTCAACGAAATCACCAAACGAGACCGATATCCCCTACCACTGATTGGAGAAGCCCATGATAGACTTAGAGGCGCTAAGGTCTTTACTAAACTATACATCCGAAACGCATACCACAACATCAGAATCAAACACGGGGACGAATGGAAAACAACCTTTACTACTATATACGGCATATACGAATATACGGTCTTGCTATTCGGACTCAAAAATGCACCTGCAGTGTTTCAGCGATGGGTCAAGAGGATTCTCAGCAGGTTTCTGGATATCTGTTATATCGTCTATTTAGATGATATTCTGATATATTCAGAAAACCTGGAACAACACCGAACCCAAGTCAGGACCATTATGGAAGCCGTGAAGAAAGAAGGGCTGACACTGAAGCCATCGAAGTGCGAATTTCACAAGGAACAAACCGAATACCTAGGCTTCATCATCGACAAGGACGGAGTCAGTGTTGATCCTATCAAAACAACAGCAATATGGGAATGGAAACCAACCGAAAGCAAGAAAGGAATACAGTGCTTGATGGGTTTCTGCAACTTCTATCGACGATTCAAGAAAGGTTTAGCCGTATAGCTAAACCACTCTATCAACTGACGAAGAAGGACTGCAAATGGAACTGAACCGAGAACCAACAAAAAGCATTCGTTGAATTGCACAGGCGACTTACTTCAGCTCCACTACTGGTACACTACGATCCAACCAAGGAAATCATGATCGAGACCGACGCTTCAAAATATGTATGCTCAGGCATTCTATCACAGAAGAGGAGCGAAGGAAAATGGAGGCCAGTGGCATACCGGTCAAAAACAATGACGCCCGCGGAATGCAACTACGATATCCACGACAAAGAGCTCCTAGCCATTGTCCAAGCCTTGAAAGAATGGAGGAGATATGTAAAAGGAAGCAGACACCAGGTCCTGGTCCTCACAGACTATAAGAACCTGGTACCATTTACCACGACAAAAGAGCTAAACGACAGACAAATCCGATGGAGCGAGACCCTCAGTCAATACGATATCAAAATACAATACCGACCCGGGAAGGAAGGGGGCAAACTAGATGCCCTTACAAGGAGAGCAAAAGATGTCCCGAAAAAGAACGACTAGAGGATCCAACAAAAACAAAGGATCCTACTCCCAAAAGAACAATACTTCGAAGCCCTGAAAGTGGTCAAGTTTGTCGCTGAAGATTTTAGCATCCGAGAAGCAAGCACGAAAGACAGACAGATAAGAGCAATCCAGGAAGCCCTGAGGAAAGGAGAGAAAGAAATGAAAGAGGTGGCTCTAGGGGTATGTGAATGGAAGGAAGGATGCCTATAGCATCAAGGAAAGATTTGGGTACCGGAACACGAAGAGATCAGAAGTAGAGTCATACGACAAAATCACGATAACCCAGCAGTTGGGCATGGCGGAACCAGCAAACCTACGGAACTACTATCCCGACAATATTATTGGCCAAAGATGCGAGATGACATAAAGAGATATGTCAAGAATTGCGATACATGCCAAAGGACGAAAGCGATAAGGCACGCGCCCTACGGACTACTACAACTGAACGAGGCACCACACCAACCATGGAAATCGATAGCAATGGACTTCATCACGGACCTGCCGAAATCAGACGATTATGACTCCATCTTGGTGGTTATTGACCACTTGACATAAATGAGCCATTTCATACCCTGCAACAAGGATATGAACACCAAAGAATTTGTCAAGATATTCCTACGGGAAATATTCTGACTCCATGGACTACCACAAGATATCATCACCGATAGAGGAACACTATTTACATCAGACTTATGGAAAGAGACTACAAAATCCCTTGGGATTGAACGAAGAATGAGCACCTCCTTCCATCCACAAACGGACGGACAAACCCAAAGGACGAACGGAATACTGGAACAATTCCTCAGGGCCTATGTCAACTATCAGCAAGATAACTGGGCGGAATTACTACCATTAGCGGAATTTGCATACAACAATGGAAGACAGGAAACTATTAAGACCATACCATTCTACGCAAACTACGGACAACATCCAGAACATGAGGCGATAGGCCACATGATACCAAAGGAAACCACGGAAAAGGAAGAGATGGGCCAGCTGCACAGTATCCTACATCAGGAAATGGTCTGTGCACAATTACGACAAAAAGAAAACTACGATCAACACAGAAAACCTGCTCCGAATCTCCAGTCAGGCGACATGGTCTGGTAATTGCTAAGGAATATAAGGACCACAAGACCATGCAAGAAGCTGGATTACAAGAAAATCAGACCATTCAAGATCCTTACGAAGGTGGGCACAAGTGCCTATAAATTGGCCTTGCCCCAACAGATGAAGGTCCACAACACCTTCCACATCTCACTCCTCGAACCATACCAAAACAATCAGTTTCCCTCACAAAAGCAATCACCACCACCTCCAATCGAGATAAAAGGAGATAGCAAGTACGAACTCGAACAAATCATTAATTCGCGCATACACCGAAAACGCCTACAATACAGAGCCAAGTGGACCGGCTACTCACCAGAACACGACAAAACTTGTTACCCTGCGGAGAACTTCAACAATGCCACCATGGCCATTGAACGTTTCCATCAGCAGTACCCAAGAAAACCCCGAATGGGTTACAGTCAAAATCGAACCCACAAGGCAAGACCCAACGCCATTGGGTCCAGACGAAGGCTGGGGCGATAGCCCCATGGATACTACACCTACCAGCCCGCCATACGCTACTCAGGAAGAAAGGGAAAAGCAGGCAGCACACAACGCGCTTTCGTGGACTGCCTGTTACGATGACTACTGCAACACTCATTTACGTGATAAGGAAGGAAGCAATTGGTTTCCACGACAGCCCAAGTTGCTCAAACCGCAACTACCACACAAGGAGACATCCTGGAAACACTATTTCAAGGACACTTGTCGTACTCACAGACACAACAAAATCGATGCTGGGTTTTACCCAAGACGAACAGGGGAAGCGGCACCCCTTACGGAAAACGATGCACGTATTAGGAAAAGAAAAACAACTGTGAGGACACAGTTGAAGGGAGAGGGGGGCGAAAAAACTGAAATCGAGACCATCCCCGACGAAGAGAGTTAGCAACGACAGTTGCAAGGGCTACGAGAACACCTTGGCACCGCCGAAGCCACAATCGAGGCACAAAGAACTGATATGCGGACATATCAGAGAATGATTGATAACTGGGACCAGACTATTAGGGCGGCACACACCACCTTAGAGGAAGTCCGGAGGAACTACCAGTCGGCCGAACATCAAGTTCGGAAATTGAAAAAGGAATTGCGCAGGTTTGGAGAAAGCCTGACGAAGATGGGACATTAAGCATGAAGGGACTCAGGCTTAAGGGAGAGAGGAGCTAATGTCACAATTGGTGACTAAGCAAGGCAGGACTTCGCATGACTCATAGTTATGAGTCACAAGGTTGTTATATTTCGCACTATGACTCATTAGAAGTCATGGGGTTTCACATGATGCACACTTGTGCAATCATTGTTATGTTGTGATTGGTTGATCGTACGCATGACTCACATTTGTGAGTCATATGATGTAATGATTTTCGCACATAACTAACACTATGAGTCATGGGTTTCACGCATGTGACCACTTTAGGGCACATGACTTATTTTATGAGTTATGATTGGTTGGCACGCGGCGCAGTTGACTCAAAGGAGTCACCTGATGGATTTCATACTATGACTCACTATGAGTCATAGAGGTCGTGTGACTCACAGGTCTGAGTCACCAGGGTTAGGGTTGAGGGAAGAGTGCCTATATAAGGACCTCTAGGCGACCTGTAGTTAGGACTCTTCACGCAACCATCTAAGTTCTTTCCTATACAATTACTTTACCACTTTAACGTTCCATTCCCCTATTGGCATTGTGCGATAGGAACCATAGGCTTCAGCTATCAAGACCACGTAGTCATAGGCCTAAGAGCAATAGTGGAAATCTACCTAGTACTACTCGTTGCAATAGTACTCCTACCCTGGTGGCTGAGATTAGCCCCACGCCCTATACCGGACTATAACAACAGCACGGTCATATTCATCCAACCCAAAGAGAGGTAGTTACCTGTTGCAAAACCAGCTTACAGCATAGGATCGTAACACAGGACCTGATTCTGTATAGCGATCCCTTCACATTTTCGATGCATTGAACATGTGTTGGTGTCCAAACAAACTCCTCATTTCCGGTAAGGTCTGTCAAGGGTGCCGTTATAGTTGCTATATGTGGTAGGAATTGGCTAATGTAGTTTACCAATCCTAGGAACTCCTGGAGTTACTTCTTAATCTTCTATGTTTCCCACTCCTCAATCCTCCTGATCTTTTCAGGTGATGCTCTAAGCCCCTTGTCATCGATGACGTGGCCTAGCACTGCAATTCTTTAGCAAAGAGGTCCGACTTCTTTCTGCTCGCAAAGAACTCCGCTTTTTCCAACTTGTTACAGACCGCTTTATTGTGTTTCAAGTCGTCGGACTCTGTATCGGAGAATATGAGTATATCATCGATGTAGACCCACACGAATTCTCCCAGGTAGTCGGTGAGTAGATCTGACATGATCCTCATGAATGTTCCTGGTGCATTCATGTCTCCTTGTAACATAACCTTGCTAATGAAACCCCCAAAGGGTGTTTTGAAACTGTTATAATTAACATCGTCAGGGTGCACTCTGGTTTGGAAATAGGCGTCGTTTAGGTCAATCTTGCTCCTGTATCACGCCCTTGCTAGTGCATTGAGTAATCTCCTTTGGTTCGTAATAGGTTCGTCATCCTTCCACGTATTTTCATTTCTCGCTGTAAGGTCCGCTAGACATCTGATCCTGCCATTAGTCTTCCCTTTGACTGATACAAAAATTGGTGCTGCTTCTGGCACTTCTGCCCTTTCAATGACTCCTTCTCGCTGTTTCTGGTCCAGCCATGCTTTGAGTCAAATATCGTACTTTTCTGGTACTGAGTATGTTGGCATCGTCTTCAGATTCTCTGGATCCTTTAATCTGATTCGGTGGTTGATTTTCCTTAATGGTGGTAACCTTTCAGGAATCGGATCTGGGAATACCTTCGGGTATTGTTCCATTATCTCTTCTGTGCTTGTCACAGCTGCTCGAAATCTGGCACTTGTTGGCGTGCAATTGAACCATATCTTGTGGTCTGGAAAGTGAATCCTCAGCTTTCCACATTCGACTAATGCTTTGTTTCGCGATAGGAATGGTATTCCAATCAAAGCATCGTACTTGGCTAAGTTTCCCACCATCATTTTAATACCTGTAGTCTTCATCTTCCCAATTGCTATGCTGACATTACATTCTTTCTGGGATTCAGATTGTGACCCTTTCATAGCCATATGAATGGTTGCAGGAGTTGCCATTTCGGTACATGGGATTCCATGTGTATTGACAAAGGTTGCGCTCAATAGGTCTGTTCCTATTGTTCCTGGATCAAATAGGACTCGTGCTTGTTTCCCAATAATCAGGATCGTTCCTTCCAATTCTGTGTGGCTCTTATCTCCCTTGGGTAGCGTGTTCTGTGCTGATGCATTGGTCTCGACTTCTAGGGCATTGACATAAACTTCATCTTCGCTGCTGACTTCTTCAACTCGGTTCAATGATGTTTCCTTTTTTGGTGTCTTTCCTTTGCCTTTGTCACTTTTGCTAGGGCAATCCTTTGCCATATGTCCCTTACCTCCGCAGGTAAAGCACACTCCTTTTTCTCTTAGAGTCTTTGTCTTGCTTGTTTCCTTTTTCTTCCACTGAGGTTTGCTCTCCTTCTTAGTGCTTTCTTCCCTGTATCGATCCTTGTGTTTCTCCTTCCCAGATGCTCCAGTGTCATGGAGGATTGCGTCGACCGTCTCTGCATAGGCTATCGTGGTCTGATAGTTTCATCGAAATCATACCAAGTTTCGACATCTCTCCTTAGTCGGCTGTGCATGCATTGGAAGAATTTCTGGATGAATGCATATTCAGATATTGTGCCTTCTGGTAGGCATGATCGATACATCAATAGGTCAGTTGCCACTGTTGTGATGCGTTGAGTTTTGCCGTTCTTGACTTGCTCTATCTTGTGGAATCGTCGGTATAGATCATCCTTTTGTCTGGATGTTTGGAATCTCTCTCTTAACCAATCAATGAGTTGATATCTGGTTAAATCTTCGCCATAGTGTTCCGCTGCTTGGAAAGCTGCTTCTTGCGCTCTCCCTTCTGTGTATAGTATCCAGTAATTTCCCACGCCATCGGTCTTGGAGTTTAGTCCATGTAGGCGTAGGTACAGTTGTGTTGACTGGTATCATCGATCGAACCCTTCTGGCTTAAGGTCTTCTCCTTCACCACTGAACCTCTTTGGTGTAGGAACCTTGATGCTAAGCTTCGCTGTGGTTGCTGGTGTTGGCTCTCTAGCGACTGGCGGATTACTAGGTCCTGGATTCGACATGTCGTCGGAATCAGTAGAGCTATCAGAGCTCTCTTCGCTGTCTGAGCTGCTTGGATCGTCCTTGGGTGTTGCTACTTGCTTTCTCTTCAATCCCTGGGGCGTACCTGGGAAATCTCCTGGAGTTCTTGGTTTTTCTTTGGCTAGATCCTTTGCCGATTCCGCTAGTAATTGCTTTGCTTGGTCTCGTGATAACTGTCTTCCTGCTTCGTCTACTTTGAAGCTGGATGCTTTAGATTGTTTGCCTTTAGTGCTCTGACTGCCTTTCTTTTTGGTAAGTTCCTGTCGCAGGATCTGCTTACCTGACCTCGTGTGAAGTTGTTCGTCACCTATTCTGGGCAACTGTTTGCAAGCCTGAGGTTTCCAAATCTCTGCCTGCTTCTAACTCAACTACTTGTTAAAGTTAAGAGAATGTAACGCCTCCCTGGATGTATTAGGCACCAAAGGGATGCGTCTCGGTAAGGTATAACGATAACTAACTCTGATCCCAAACTGTCGGGACTTCAAGTGATTGATAGCTACCGGAGATCTCGATAGGTTGTCAAATAGCCGTCGATTACTATATCGCCAGCTTCGCTAAGTCCTAGACTTACTTGCTGTGGTTTCGTGCGAACTGAAAAGAAGTAACTACTCAACCAAGTATATTGAAAACTGTGTCTGTCGAAGTCTGCCCTATGTAAGCTCCAGAGGGGCAGTCTTAAATACATGATCTCGCTTTTCCAAAGCTTTCCATATCCTTCCATTTGTTTTCCAATCAACGGATATAACCAAGCTCCGCTTGTAAGGTCCTCCAATAAAACAAATGCCTCTTGCACCTAAATGGTGCAACATATAAAATATGTATCATCCCGATACATAAAACCAAACATAAAACATATCGGGTATCAGCCTGATACATAAAACACAATATAAAACAAACTAAGTATCAAACGATACTTGAAACCAATAACAAAACAAACTAAGTATCAATCGATACTTGAAACCAATAACAAACTAATCCCTTACTAGCCCTGCTAGTTTCCATTAGCCTTGTCAGCCTTAATAATAGTAACCAATACGGGTTACAGAAGCCATGGAAGTAGTCAGATTCACAAAGGAAGATTTAGGTATCCAAGAAGCGAGTCAGAAGGCCAAACAGATGAGGGCGATATGCGAAGCCTTAGAAAAAGGAGACAAAGAGATGAGGAGAGTAGGTATAGGAGCATATGAATAGAAAAACAGATACTTATGGTATTAAGAAAGAATTTGGGTCCCCAAAGAAGCAATAAGGACAGCAATCATACAACAAAATCACGATAACCCCGCAATCGGCCATAGCGAAACTAGCAAAAAATACTGATCCACTACCACGACACTATTACTGGCCACAAATGCATGATGACATTAAGAGATATGTCAAGAATTGTGATAACGGCTAAAGAACAAAAGCGATAAGGCATGCACCCTATGGGCTACTACAACCGAACTAGCCACCGTACCAACCATGGAAATCCATAGCTATGGACTTAATAACTGACCTACCAAAATCAGACGGATACGACGTTATCTTTGTAGTAATTGACCGTTTAACTAAAATGAGCCATTTCATACCCTGCACAAATGACTTAGATACAAAAGCCTTTGTCAAAATATATCTGCGAGAAATATTCAAACTAGATGGATTACCACAGGAAATCATCACCGTCACAGGAACGCTGTTTACATCAGACCTAGGGAAGGAGACTATGAAATCCCATGGGATTGAAAGAAGACTGAGCACTGCGTTTCATCGGCAGACAGAGAGACAAACCGATAGGACCGATGGCATACTGGAACAATATCTATGAGCCTATATTGACTATCGGCAAGACAACTGGGTAGAACTCCTACCACTTGCAGAATTTGCATACAACAACAGACTGCAGGAAACAAATAAGACCATACCTTTCTATGCAAACTATGGACAGTACCTGGACAATATGGCCATTGGTCTCATGATACCTAAAGAAACGACAAACAAGGAAGGAATGGGACAGCTTCACGAAATACTAAGACAAGAAATGGTGTATGCGCAATTATGACAGAACGATAACTACAATCAACACAGAAAATCCGATCTGAATCTCAAGTCAGGAGACATGGTTTGGCTATTACCAAGGAATATTCAGACTATAAGACCAGGTGGGAAACTGGACTACAAGAAAATCGGACCATTCCGGATTATGTAAAAGGTGGGGTCAAGTGCCTATAAATTAGCCTTCCCATAGCAGATTAAAATCTACAATACTTCCCACATCTCACTCATCGAACCTTACCAAGACAATCAATTCCCCTTACAAAAACAATTACCTCCCCCTGCTATCGAAATAGAATACGAAAGCGAATACGAACTCAAGGAAATAATTTACTCTCAAATATAGCACAGACGACTACAATACAGAGCCAAGCAGACTGGCTACTCACCTGAACACAACAAAACTTGGTACCCTGCGGAGAATTTCAACAATGTCTGCATAACTGTTGAACGTTTCTATCGGCAGTACGCAAGAAAACTCAGAGTAGGTTACAGTCAATATCGAACCCGTAGAGGAACAACCAAAGGCACAAACGACCTTGGCACCCGGGGACAGTTAGGTCGATAGCCTAAGACCTATCACACTAACCAGCCCCCCATATGCAACATAGGAGGAGAGACAAAAACAGGCTGAAAATAATGCTCTTTCATGGACTGCCTGCTATGACGACTACTGCCACATTCATTAACACGATGAAGAAGAATCTAATTAGTTTCCTAAACAACCAAAAATACGCAAACAACAACTACACAAGGAAACGTCCTGGATCTACTGCTTCAAGGACATCTGCTGTATACATCGATAAGACAAAATCGATGCTGGGTATAACCCAAGATGCACTGGGGAAGTGGAACCCCTGAATGAAAATGATGCACCCATACGGAAAAGGAAGGCAACTATGAGGACACAGTTAAGGAGAGAGGAGGGCAAAGAAATTGAAACAGATACTAGATGAAATGTAGGATGTCTGAAACGACAAATTACGTAGTTACGAAACCAACTTCGCACCGCTGAAGTCACAATTCGGAACAAAAGAGATGATATGCCGACCTACAACAGAATAATTGCCAACTGAGATCGAACTATCAGAATGGTGAACCTAACATTGGAAGAGGTCCTGAAAAGTTGGCCGCATGCTAAACATCAGGTTCAGAAGTTGAAAAAGGAATTACACAGGTTTGAGGAAAGCCTGACTAGGATAGGACATTGAGTCTGATGGCACTCTGGCTGATCGGAGAGGGGAGCTAATATTACGATTGGTAACTAAGCAAGGATTCAATTTCAAATGACTCATAGTTATGAGTCATAGGATTATAGGATTTCGCACTATGACTCATTAGTAGTCATCGGGTTTTACATGTTGCATGCTTAGTGCAATAATTGTTATATTGTGATTGGTTGATCGTGTGGATGACTCACCCTTGTGAGTCATATGATGTAAGGATTTTTGCATATGACTCATATTATGAGTCATGTGTTTCGCGCATGTGACTACTTTAGAGCACTTAACTTGTTTTATGAGTTTTGATTGGTTTGGTACGCTGCACAGTTGACTCATAGCACTCTACTGATGGATTTCATAGTATGAACCAATATGAGTTATGCCGAGAATTTGACTCAGAGATATGAGTCACCAGGGTAAGGGTTGAGGGAGGAGTGACTATATAAGGACCTTTAGGCAGCCTGTAGTTAGGACTTGCCACGCAATCATCTAAGTTCATTCCTATACAATTACTTTACCTCTTTACCTCTCCGCTCCTCTATTGGTATTGTGCAATAGGAACCATAGAGTTCAGCTATCAATACAATGTAGGCAAAGGCCTATAAGAAATAGTGGATCTTCGCCTAGTACTACTTGTTACAATAGTACTCCTACCTTAGTGGCTGAGATTAGCATAACGCACCATACCGGACTATAAGGACGGCCCGGTTATATTCATCCAACCCACAGAGAAGTCGTTACCTGTTGCAAGTCAGCTGACAGCACAGGATCGTAACACCTATCGCTCTCCTGGAGAACACTATAGATATCATAGCGAAATATTAGAGAGAAAATCCCAGCACAGAACATATGCCTCAGATCACCTCCCACTATGTCCGGACCTCTTGGGAGCCTATCGAAGTCTCTACAATCCCTTGACCAAGAACTATATTACCCACTGATTTCTGGCACTCCTATAATGATAAAGAATACGATTCTGCATGCTCAGATGATAGCCTCTTTAACACTGATGATGATTCTTTACTCTGGATTTAGCAGAGTGGTGATGAGGCCTATAGCCTTTGCAGAAGATAAATTTTGTTCGGATTTGAGGAATGTAATATGTGTACATGTTCTGGTACCTCTATTACCACTCTCGTTACCGTTTCCTTTGTCAGATTACATTCATTTGGTTTGATTTCTTTTGTATTTGATTTCCCTGCCAGAATTTCTAAATTCTGGCTCTCTGATTACTGAATGCTTTGGAGGATAGGCAGGATTGTGCCCCAGGAGTTCTAAGGGAAGGAATAGGTCATATATACCAGTAGTAGACTAGAGACAGTGTTGTGTTAAACCCCCAGGATTTTCAGGACTCCGGCAGGGCCTCAGGATTCCGGTAGCTGTATACTTACTGGTAATGATAGTGGCTCTGGGATTCCTGAGCCTTAGCTCTTGCAGGAAAGATTTCATGTATTTAAAAGTGGTTTCCTGGCTAGAAGGAGACATCTAACTTAGGACAGATGCCTAGACTGTAAATATACTTGGTTGAACTGTGATCCTATTGTTCCTCTTCGTACTATGAACTACTCAATTGTACTTCCCTTGTCTTCGCCTCTCAGCAGGTCTCCCTTAGACACCAAAGCGATAGCAGGCTACTACTTGGGCTCAATTGTATAACCATTCTAACATGCTAGCGCCTGTTACATATAGGTAGTATAATCAGGTTACTATATTCTCCTAGTATAGAGTTAAAAGCAATAATATATAGTTAACAAAATAACTAATAGAATACAAACTAGTAGAAATAATCAATTGCTAATACTATCCTAATGCATAGGATTGGCAGGAGGATAGAGATACTTTAAGTGTAGGAATAAGGTGAATGTAATGATAAGTGAAACATGGAAAGAGTAACTAGTTACAAAGTCTATACCAAGTAAGAAGGAACAACCCAAGGGTACTACTTATCATACATAAACCCAAATATTTGATAACTCCAAATCCAGTCTATGATAGTAATAGCAACATTGTACCCATTCTGTTCCTGGTTAACTGAACTCTACCAGAATTTTCAACTGATACCAGATCTTAAAAGGAATTTTAAAAAATCTGGAGAAAATCTGACAATATTGCAATGCATTTTACCAACTATTTTCAACCTTCTATGGCAAAAATATATTTACTTTAACTTTTTATTAAGAAACATAGAGACAATGTGATATCAGTAAGATCTGTGAAAACACTCCCCCTTCACCTTCCATTACCTTTGTGCAATCAAATATGCCACTCAAATTATCTGAATACTATTGGCTAATACCATAAAGTGACCTAATGCAATTTCCTGTGTTTACTTGTTACTGAAAAATCCCCTTTTTGACTTTGAATACCTACTGCGACGGTTATAAAGCTCCGTCCGGCCGCAAAAGGTTGCCTATGGTTCCGCTGACTAAGCTAGCCTATCTTCGACATGGGTAATTCTGCCTCCGCCATAGCCATCAGCCCCGGGTAACCACCTAGCCACCCACCGCCACCCACAAACGTGTCCTTTTCCACTCACCCTTCAAGCCAACCTCCGTTCGAGTGAAAAAATAATTCCAACTCCCTCATCGCTGGAATCCCCCACCCGTCTACTCATCCCATCTACCTCGCACCCCCCATATTCCCTTCTCCCCTGGGCGTCGCCTTAGCCAACGTCGACTTCTTCCTTCCTTCCTATAACGCTCGTTCAGGAACTTTCTCCCCCAAAGTACCCAATCTCGGAACGGCAAAGATGAACTCCCAAATGTAATATACTTCTTCCCCCGCTCGAGGATAGGTTTTCCTTTTGGCTCTAAATCTTGGCGGGGTGATGGGGGATGGAACATGGCTAACAGACTATGTGAGACAGTGCCAATATCGTGATCATTCTGGGCATGATGCAGCTCGCGAAGAAGGTCCCTTTCGAGGACCCGAACGTCCTGAACGGTGTGAGGGCGATGTACGTCCTTTCCAACGTGATCATCTTGTCGCTGTACATGTACGTCAGTGGCCAGATCAATAAGAAGAGTGGTAAGCAAGGGAATGGGGTGAAGGGGGGGGGGGGCTACATTACTGACTTTGGGAATGAATGGGATAGACCACACAACGATGAAGTACCTTGAGCCCGCTCAGCCATTCTCCGGTGAGGAGCCAAAACTCGTAACGACTACCATCTCGGCCTATGACCGTGATCAGCTTAAGGCGGCTCTCAAGAGCGTTTTGATGGGTGTCGGAATGATGGGTGGAATGCATCTCTACATGAAGTACACAAACCCATTACTTATCCAGAGTAATTTCCCTCCCTCCTCCCTCCATTTCCACCTTATGGAGGTGATTCTAACAGCGAATAGGCGTCATCCCCCTCAAAACTGCCTTCGAATCCAAGCTCGTCCAAATACATGTCCTTGGAAAGCCCGCCATCGGGGACCTCAAGAGGCCATGGAAGGCTGGGGGAATGATGCCTGGAATGCAAGGTGCTGAAGTCGTATCCGACAAGAAGAGTATTGATGAGGCCGAGAGGTCTGGTCGGGGTGGTGCCAAGGAGGAATAAACATTGCACCCTTTCTTTCTTTTCCTTCCAGAGAGTAAATGGGGTTTTCTTGTTAGCTTAATTTACTTTGTTTCCTCCTTTTTTTTTGACACATCCTTCTAAAACGAAAAAATTAATTATTGCTATTGGTATTTTTCTATCGGTTTCGGGAAACGGTTGGGTGGTGGGCGGACCGACTAGTGGATAGACGTGCGGATGGATAAATAGGTGGGGGGATGTTTGGTTGGGGTTTCGTTCGTTCAGATTCTCGTAAAGGTGGAAGTGTAGGCTAAAGTTGAGGAGGCGGGACGATCATGAGATGGAGGAGTACAGTAGATACCGATCCAACGTCTATCCGTGTGTCTGCGTTTGTGTGAGAGTTCTGCCTAGAATGCCCGTGATTCGTTTGGGGGAGCTGAGAGGAAGACGGAAATTGAATATGCTGTCCGTCCTATTGCCGCGAGGTAGACTGGCGATTTCTCGCAATCATAGCTGTGCAGGAAGCTACACGTACCAGGCATATGAGCCCGAAAACATGGGGGCAAAAATTGTTATGGAGAATTGTCTGTGCACATCTGAGCGCCCATCTCAAATTCAGGCTCAAATGTTCGGGTCCAATCTGCCTGGTGCGTATGATTACGGGGGCCGTTTGACAAGTGGTGCTTACGGCACGGTGATACCGAAGATAAGACTGACGCCGTGTGATTACAATCAAGGAAGGGGGTACTGTACGAATGCGAACGGTTTGATCATTTGGATACGCCTTCTTCCAAGGTTGCACTCAGGAGGGGCGGACGTTGCACGGGGGAGGTGAGGCAGGTAAGCGGTAATGTGACATGTGGTTTTGGGGGCGAGGATGTGATACTGCGTTTCGGAGGAGGGGTCTGAGCTTTTGTGTATCTATTTCTATGGTAACTCATGGTAGCCCCCCGAGTGACTGGCAGTGAACCAGGTGCTGGTAGGTCAAGTCTTGAATATTCTATGATATCATACTTGGAATACACAGAATGTCGCTAGGCGGGATATGGGTATTAATCGATCAATCCCTTCTCTTTTTTCCTTCCACTCCTAGGAGGTACCTACAACCTCGCCTTCTCCCCGACCTGCTCTACCTCCTCATCTAACAACACCTCACCAAGCACCCCTTCTAACTCCCTAACGGCCCTCCACTTCTCCTCGAGCGGCACACGAACTGTAATAATGCCCAACTCCCTTGCAGCCTTCAAATTTAGCCCTAGGTCGTCCAGAAACACCGCCTCCCCCGGAGCAACACCAAGCCGCTCGAGCACAAGCCGATAAATCCCCCTCTCCGGCTTCCTCATCCCGCACTCACTGCTCGAGACAAACACGTCGAACAGTCCCCTCAACTCCGAATTATCCGCGAATGGGTGGTCCCGCGGGAACTGGAAGTCGTTCGTGAGCGCGGCGACCTTGTACCGCCCCGTCGCCCGCAACTTGCGTATCGTGGCGATCATCGGCCGGTTCGGGACGCGGGACTCGGTCATCATCTGCCAGAAGAGGGCTTCACCGTCTATGCGTGGTGGTAGGGCTGTTGCTGTCTCGGTGAGGCCGCGAGAAGAGAGGAATGCGCTCCAGGTTTCGGGGTTTGTTAGGTCCGAGGTGAAGCCGCCATAGAAGGCGCTGTTCATCGTGATTTCACCCCGCTCAAGTTTGTCCCAGTAACCTGAGGGCGATGAGGTAGTGATTGCGTAGGAGATGTACCCGCTCGGAATGGAGTTTCTGATCTCGTAGGTGCGGATTGCGTGGAGGGGGGAGCGGACCTGCGGTACATCCGTTAGCTGGGAGATGGGAAAAGGGTGAGGCAACGTACGCAAACTCCGCCGATGTCAAAGATACAGGCCTTCACGACCATTGTGAGGTATGGTAGTAGTTTTCGAGATATGGTGGAGAGTTTGGTCCGGTTCCGTAGCAAAGTTAAGATGGTATGCTTTCCCCGATACCCGTACGGGTATCGTATCTGCCAAACTGATCTACAGAGGCTCTGCGGCACATGCGCACAACCTCGGCTCCGGGGAAGACGGGTAACCCCCGGAGCACGCCGACCAACACACCATTCACAAAACAAATGCCTTCCAACCATCCAACCAATCTATCCACTCCTACAGTGCCACCCTGGGGTAAACCCTCTCTCCATCTTCTCGATCTAGGGGAGTGCATGGACCACCCCTTATTTTCCTCTGACTCGTACAAGTACTTGTACCTTCCTCTATAATTACCCCCTTTCGCCCATTCCGCTTCTTGCGACAATTATTCTCCGACACGGGAAAGGAAAAAGGAAACAAAAATAAATAAAATCCCTACCCTACTCCCTTCAGGCCTGACCAACCGCTCTGCTCGCAGCCCAGCCTAGTGCAGCCCAGTTGGTGGCGTGCAGCAACCTGCAACTCGCGGGCGGGAAACGAAAGCGGGAAAGGCACGAATAGGGTATGGCGCATCTCTCTTGGCGAAACGGGGAGGTGTGTGTTATCGAGTGAGAGGTTGTGAGGGGGCGGCGGGGATGGATGATTAAGGCTTGTTGTTATCGAGCGCTTAGAGAGAGGGAGGAAGAGGGAGAGAAGGTGGGGTCACAGCAGCCGGGTGCCGTGCCCGTGGTTTATGGAAGAGTGGGAGTGGTCTGGACGGAAGCTATTCATTTGTTGGCGCTGGCTTTCGTTCCTTGGTTCCTGGGGAGGTGAGATTTTCAGGGATGGGGTTGGTGGAGGTAGGATTTATGGATGCACGATAGGCAAATATGCCCACTGTACTTGGCCGTAAGGACGATGCAGTGGGTCGGCTTCGATATGGGATCGTTTGGATCATTTTCCGCTCACTATGCTCGATTACCATTCGTTCGTTGGGTGGGCGGTCCGTGGAAGCCAAATATGTGATATTATTATGATATATATATTGTGGATATAACTCCAAACTCCTCCTCACTGGGCTATCGACCAATCGATAAATCAGTCAATCAAACCGTTTTAGGCTCGTATGGGAGACCTATTAGCAAGGCTCTGACTCAGCCATTTAGCTGGAGTGCATAAATAGCTTCCCGGTCTTGCATGGATAACTTTACTTTGACTTACAATGCAGTAGTCTACCTTATATAAGTAAAGTGCGAGGATAACAAAGTCCGAATGCCTGTCCTGCTTCCTTTCCTCCCCCCCTCTTTTCTTCCCTCTTTTCTCCCCTCAATCCTTTACCTACCTGCCTGCTTCCCTCTCTCCCTCTCTCATCCTCTCTCTCTCACCCCTTTCCTTCTTATCGGGATTGCTAAAACAAAAACCCTATATCCTAGCACACATACATACATACACACATACATTACCACCCGCCCGCCCTCGCACATTACACAGGAAAAAGGGAAAAAAGAAAAGAAAAAAAAGAAAAAAGAAAAAAGAAAAAAAGAAAAGATAAAAAGGAAAAGAGGGAAGAGGGAAAAGGGAAAGAGAAAAGGGCCCTTTTCAGGAAACCTATTCAGATTCCGATCAGGCTTGAGTGTAGCAGGCATAAATAACAAAAAACAAACAAACCTTTCCCCTCAAACCTCCTCATCCTCATCCTCTTCCCCCCTTTACATTCCATTCCATCCCTTCTTGACTTTGGACCTCGACTCTATCAGTCACCACACGACATCCATCTATCATATTCGTCAATCCATTCACTCATTCATTCGTGGATTCATCCATCAGGGAGAGGAAAAAGAGGAAGAAAAAGATTGAAAAAATAATAATAAAGAAAGCTAGAATGGGACTCCTTCACCTACCAAACGAACTCCTGCTAATGGTCGCGCAAGACCTCTCACTGGATGACCTCAACTCGCTTATCCGTACACACCCCCTCCTAACCGCCGTGCTCAGTAGCCAGACATACAAACACGCGGCGAATAGCGAAAAGCTTTTACTCCTCGCACTGACCTGGTCGGCAATGTACTCTCAGCATCAACTACTCCGAACGATACTCGCATCTCGACATTTTAGCATTCTCATGAACGGACGTTTGATCCCTTCCCCGCCCCCCCCATCCCTATCGCCCTCCCCACCATCACAATCCCAGTCCCAGTCCCCATCACCGCCACCCCCACCAGGAGACCAATCCCCATACCTGCGCCCAGACCAGGAGCTGGAGAAGGAGTATCTGGGGCGTCATCTCCTCCTCCCAAACCCACATGACGCCCCCATCCTCCTCCAGGATCCCAAGACGGGTCGTACACCCCTACACCTATCTGTAAAGGACCAATCCCCTCGCCTACTCCACCAACTCCTCTCCCACCCCCTTGGCAAATCCCACGTCGACGTGCCAGCCTGGGATGGTAGCACGCCACTGCACCTGGCCGTAAGCAAGGGCAACCAGGACCTCGTGCGTATGCTCGTCGGAGCGGGAGCGAACATTGATTGCAAGCAGCGGGGGAGACAAGCCCTCACACCGCTCCATATGGCGCTGGAGAAGAGGGATAAGGGGATGTTCGCACTGCTAAGGGAGTTGGGGGCCGATGAGAATGTTCCAGACGTGTTTGGATTCACAGTGGAGTGGCATTTGAGGCTTGGATGCGAGGAGCGGGAGAGGAGGAAGAACAGAGAGAGGGAGTGGTGGTGGTGGTGGTGGTAGGTAAGAGGTGGGCGTTGGCTTGGGAGGTTGGGGCGTGTGCTGACCCGGTGAAGAAGGATTACGGAAGGGAGGGAAGGGCGGGGGGTCATTCTGGCTCTGATTCGGTTAAGATTTGCAATCGGGTTATTTATGCTTTTGGGGGGGAGGAAAGGAGGAGTTTAGGTTTGGGTTTTATTTCAAGGGGTGAGTTTTATCGTATTTTTATTATATTTCACAAACAAGGTTGGGATGGAGGGGGGTAAATTACTACACTCTAGTACTGCTACTGCACACGTCCTGGTGACGGAGGGGGGGGTGGAAGGGGGGAATGAACGGTATTGTATTATCGTAACAGTTCAGTTCAATCCAGTACAGTGCTAGTACACTGCACTGCACTGCGCTACAGCAGACCTCCAACAATGATTTTATCCCAACTACTACTGTACATATTACCTACACACGCTACACCATACCGTATCACATCCCAAAAACCCGCACGCCATTCCCACAAGGTCCCCATCACTTCCCCACACAATCTAAATGAGACAAGAAAGAAAAAGAAAATTAAAACATTCCCCCACACCTTTCTTCCTCCCCACCATAAGCACGCTCATCACCATTTCGCGATTATTATACATGAGCAAAAGTGAACATGTATGATAAAGCGGTAGTCACCCCCCTCCCCCGACTAATCGGCAATCAATTCCAACCCCACCCTCACTCACCTCACCTAACGACACTTGCCCATGCGATACTATTATACTATACCAGTACTATAAATCTCGCCTCAGCCCCCCCGCAAAGCTTCCCGACGTCCGCCTTGCCATGCCATACAATCCCCCACCTCGAGGTATGGTAATCCAGTCACACAGTATCGCAAGAACTTGAAAATAATTGGGACCATGTGCTAGACAGGACGTTGGAGTTGCCTCTCCTAGTAAGGTCCGATATTATTTTCTTTTTTTTCTTTTTGTTTTGTTTTTTCTTCCCCCTTTTTTTTTTCTTTTTCAATTTGTCTCGGAGGGGAAGAGGAGGAGGAGGAGGAGGAGGAGTAGATCCTATGGTATGTTTTTCTCCCCCCCCCTCCCATTTTTTTTCCCCCCAGGGAAGGAAATTTCAAACCACCTAGCACTCGGTCCGATCATTCGAGTTCTCACGGTAAGCAACGCATCAAATACTCACATACTCACATACGCGCCGTGTGACAGGTCGTACTGTCATGTCCAAATATACTCGCCTGCCTGCCGCGCGCGCTTTGCTCGACGAATGGACGTTCAATCGGGAAAAGAAAGTTTCGTCATGGATTGTCACTCGATAGTGTTTCCACCATTCACGGTGCGGAGATGGTTTGTTGGAGGAGGTGTTGCGAGTACTGCGCTGTTATTGTAGTTTTGGATGTGGTACCCCCGGTGTTGGGCGTTTGGGATCGCGTTAGTGCGGTGTTTACCGTATGTTGGTTGGTTGGTCGGTTGGTCGGTTCGAGGTGGGAATGTATTGTATAGTTTGATTTATGTGGTGGTTGTATGTATGTAGGATTGACTTATTTGTTATTTATCATATAAAGAGATGCCTTTTCCTTCCAGAAATGATCGTGTTTTTTTTTGGGAAAGGAGGTTTTCTGTTCTCTTACCGATCACGGTTCGTAATACCATTACTGGAAAAAAGAAAAAAACCCCCATTAATGTTAGAAAAATACCTCTCTAGCTATGCCAAACAGTAAAAAGTGTTAAATCTTTATCAAGGTTAGTTTTAAAATATCATGATACCGCATCATTCTCCCACTTCTCCAAAAAAAAAAAAAAGAGATCATCCGCCGCTCCCCCCTAACCGGCGAAAGTGTTCGACTGGTTCACTAACGAGCGAGCTAATCGAGTTGACTAAGGTACAGTACAGTATCCTTATAATACTGACAAAACTCAGGTGGAAAAAAAAAAAAGTACCAGTACGGTACACGCTACACGCTACACACTACACGCGTACGCGGTAATTTTGAGTTATCACCGGGGTCAAGGAAGTTACTCCAAGGTTAAAGTAAAGTAAAGTGATTCGAAAAAAAAAACACACGAAGGATATATAAAACTGTGTGAGTGACCTTTGGAATTTTCTTTGAAGGTGCGGTGGGTACTCTGCTCTAGGTAGGTAAGGTAGGTAAGGTAGGTAAGGAGGGTATGCAGGCGCACATAAGTTAGGGAGGTGTGTGTAGGTAAGTATCATATGATACTCGTTACGATACGGTAGTCCGTCTTACTCGTGATATATCATACCTTCCTTATATGATTGAAAGGTTGTATATTTTGTCGATTTTTGATGGGGTCTTGTGTGTGCTTGTAATCGGTCATCCCCTTACCATTTTAAACTTTGATGTATGATGCTTGGGTGTTGTGTGTATATCCCTGGGGGTCCTTGCTCTTCTTCTTCTTCTTCCCTGACGGGTGAGCTGGCTACCCATGGCTCTCCAGTCCTGCTCCCAACACTGGGGATAGGGCCCTACCCAGCATTTAGTGCAAACTTGGTGATAGCCAGATTGACCTGTCGTGGAGGTGCTGTGAAAGGCTGTGAAGAGTGCGGGGACGGGCTGTTCCTGCTGGTTAGCTAGCTGAGAAGGAAGGTTGTTGTTGTTGTTGTTTATCTCTGGCGGAGGGTTTTTTTTATGATACTGGGGTTGGAATTGGGTACGACTACTATATTTTATAACCATCCATCACTAGCCGAGAGGCGGAGCGTGAACTATCCATAAAGGTATTATCTGTTAGTCTAATTCTACATTGCTTGGTTATTGCTTTCCTCCCCCTGTTATGCTATGCTTTGTTACCATACCACTAACAACTACCCTTTCCATCTCCGCCCCCACACAAGTCGTTCAGTCTTCTATCACTCGCTCATTGAATAGAATAGAGGAAAAAAAAAGAAGAAAAAAAAAGAAAGGTGCTGTACAAGAATATGGGCTGTGTTCCAAAAGAGGAGGGTAAGAGAGGACAGTAAAAAGGGGGCCAAAAGAGGGGGGGTGAGAAATCACCCGACATGACAAACCAGACCAGCAGAAAGTTGCCGTGATGGCTTAACACCCCTCTCCCTTCCCCACCTCTCCTTCGGTGAGAAGAAAAGAAGGGGAGAAAAGGGAAAAAGAAAAAAGAGAAAAAAAAAAAAAAAAAAAAAGTGGGGAAAAAAGAATTGTCATCTCATCCTCGTCGAACAAAATAAAACATGACATGACCCCCGCTCAATGAATCAACAAAAGCATAATGTTCAACGCCGGGATATATATATATAAAAAAAGAGAAAAAACCCCTTACCTTACCTCACCACCCTCCTCTTTCCCTGATACCCATACCTATAAACCGAACCCCCCGGTCTAGAAACGCCTACATTCAAAACGAAAACTCTCTAAAGAGCGCCCTGGCAATCCGGGGATGCGACGAGAAATTCGAACTAGCAAGCGGCGCCGGCCCATCATCATACGACTCCGACGTCCTCGGAATATCCGAATACGAGCCCCTTCTCGACGCCGCGATCTGAAAAAGCGGCGGCGTGGCGATGCGCATCATGGAAAAGTCGGCGAGCGAGTGGCGCTTGCCATTCGACACGCCGAGCGACTGCGATTGATTATCCGCCTGCGAGTTCGCCACGCTGGCCGTTGTGCCCAGCGAGGCTTCCGAGGGCTGGCGCGAGAGCGTTAGGCCGAGGGTTTCGGTCAGGGGAGAAGGGAGCCGGGGGTCGTCCGGCGAGAGGTGGGTCGTATGGGCGGGGTCGGTGGTACTGTTCGATGATGAGGATGATGAGGTGGAGGAAGGGGAAGATTCGTCTAGGTAGCCGGTTGAGACGTATTCTAGTGCGCGCTGGGTCGGGCTCGGGATTCGGCGAGGGTAGTTTCTTATGCTTAGGGATTCGTCGGGGGCGTGGAGTTCGTCGGACCCCATGTCTTCGATGAGTGCCTCGAAGCGGGCTATTGAGTTCATGGGAACCGGGGCGGAGGCCGTTAATGGGCTGGACGGAGCTGTCGAGAAAAAGCGGTCCAGGATGGTCTCTCGGCGGGCGGACGGCGCCGGATCAGTGGCTGGAGAGGTGGTACGGGTGGGGTTTAGGAATGCTGTGTGCATATTATGGTAACTGTTAGCATTGGTGATGTCGAGTGATATGGGCGATGCGGGGCCCGTGTAGTTCCGGAGCTTGGTCGCGATGTGCAGGTTCGGCCGGCGGTCCGCAATGTCTAGGTCCCTTGGTGAGTTCATTTCCGACGCCGGGCTACTTAGCAGACTGCCGTTATCGTCCGACTCTATGCTTGACAGATTACTAGCTCGCGAGCGTAGTGACGGACTAAGCAGTGCGGTGGTCGGCTCGCCGTTAACGATGAACAGCGATGGCGACGAACCAGGTATGTCGTCGGGGTCGGGGTCGCAGAATTTCTCCCGGAATGCAAATTCCAGTGTGTTTACCGTTGTGTTGGAGTGTGATGAAGTAGGTATTAAATAGGATTGAATTTCCCGCGCCCATCTTCCCAGCGGCTCAGTCTCCGATCCCGGTCTGAAGAGCAGCGTTTCCTTTCCCGGCGATTCTCTCTTTGCGCTTTCTTTTGGCAGTACATCATGGCTTCGCCGCCGAAACGAGCGAGATGATGATAGAGCTGGTTCGGTGCGCAGGTTTATCACGAGCGTGGGTAGGACTATAGACTTTTTCCTATGTCGTGCGGCTACGTCGCCGATATAACAAGATGAGATCGAAGATAGTCTGGAACGAAAACGAAGAAAAATCAATATTGGTACGAGATAGCAAAAAAAAACAAAAACAAATAAAAATCCTACCAATATAAAGAAAAATGGGAAATAACAACACTTACGGGTATCGTATTACAGGCTCCGCATCGCTCTGATCATCACCAAATCGCATATCAGTAACACGTCCCTATGTGGGGTGCCCCAGAGAAGGATCATGTGAATTCACCTTCTGCTTGTATATCGATAGGTAAATCGGCAACTGGCCCGACTCTTCACAACCACCACCCCCACCACCCCCACTATTATTATTACTACTGCCACCAGCCAGACTCGACCCCGCAAAGTGCGATTTCCGCTCCGAACTGTACGTCCCTTTACCCCCCGTGCCGTTGCTATTGCTACCGCCGATGGCAAGCGCTGGCGCACCTACACACACAATCGCGCCTGCGCCCGCAGCTATGGACGGTCGGGTGGGAGATGCAGTGGATTTTTTCGGGGCAGTGGAAGAACTGGGCCCGAATCTTACGTACCTGATCTGTCGTCGCACAAAGACGCGGTCAGCATTTCGTATTTGGGGTTTTGGGTTTTGGTTCGGGGATTGCGAGACATGGATATGGGAGTTAATAAGGAGAAGGTGATTGAGTTTGAGGTTTACAAAGGGGAAGAGAAGGAAAAAAAAAAAAAAAAAGAGCCCCATGTACGATTGATCGCTAATGATCCTGCGTGTATGCATGTACGGACGGATAAACGAATAGAGGAGGAGGAGGAGGAGGAGGAGGAAGGATAGGTGGTAAGGATTTATTTTAGGTTTGGAGTTCACATACCTTCCATAAGGCACGACCCATCAGATTGCGCTCTGGTGGCACCTGGAGCCAGCCTTCCATTTCGCTCAAAATATCTTGAAATTATGGCGCAGATTCTTTCTCAAAAACGAAGGCCGGGAGAAGGTTGTGAGAAGCAAGGTGGAAAGAAAAAAAAAACCCCCAGGTCAGGAACCGCTTGAGTTTTTGTTGAGTGGGATCCTCGAGCGCTTCTTTGTATGGAATAGAAATGTCTTAAAGGGATATGTCACGAGAGAGGGCGTGTGGTGTGGGTGTGGGTGTGGGTGTATGAACAGAGGTGGGTGGGTAGGTGAGCTGCGTTTGATGAATGAATGAAGGAGGGAGGGAGGGAGGGAAACGTTGAACTTGTGGGGTTAGGATCCCGTGCGGTGGAACACGGAAAAAATTAGCTCTTTTGTTCCTTCTCTTTTCCTTTCCCGTACCCCCTGTGTAAATTTACCGGTGACGGATTAGCAAGGCGTTCCTTGCAAGGGGTAAAGTGTGGTCTATATTGAGAACAGAGGAGTGAGTGAGTGAGAACGACGGAAGGATAAGAAGCCGAGGCGGAATGCGCGGAGAAAACGCTAAATGGCCTTCGATTGGAAAGAGAGAAGTTTGGGGGGGGAAGCAAGGGATAGAAGTAAGGGGAGAGAACTGGGG
>QFET01002330.1:0-10461 GCA_003316355.1 Tuber calosporum
GATACCGGTAGCTTCATCGTGGAACAAGATATTCCCGGGGAATCAACCGCGTTGGATGAAGTTACGGCCGTACCACTATGCTGTACTCGCACAGATACTGCAAGGCACTTTACTACCACACCATACTAGAATAATACCAGAACGAAACATTAACGGATACGACGACGAAAATCAAACACCCTGATTGGCACACTTTGCTTTTTTTCTCCCCCCTTTGTCCTTCCTCCCTCCTCTATTTTTGTTCAACAATTCAGTCTACCCTACGAGCACCGGTATGCATACTTAGCCTGGGAAAGAAACAAGGGATCAGTAAAAGATATCCCCAGCAGGGCCGGAGGGGTGCCTTATTTTCAGGCAGAGAGGGCCCGCTTGCCATCGGTGGCCGCTCAGCTAGGCTTCTTTGGATTGGATAAATCGGATGAATTGGCGCGGTGACTAAGACATACATTTCAGAGAGTGCGATGCCTTTGATGCATAATTTTCCCGTTGTGAGACTTATTTTGGATATGGACTGGGCTGGGCTGGTTTGTGGGGTTTGCCTGGCTTGGGTGAGTACGGAGGGCGTGCGGATATAACAATCCCGAAACTTGTACGATACTGTACCTCAGGTTATTGCATCTGCGGGGGTTGCCAGTGGGTCGGATATACAAGCACATCTGAGGTGTATTTTTATCACTCGGAGGTGGGCTGCAGGAGGATGAGGAGGAGTGCGGATGGCATCATATTGGTTTGCTATTTGGAGAATCACAATAAGTTGAGAAGGGCAAAGGAGATGTACTGTACTCTATCGTGTGATATTTGGAAGAGTGCCATGTCAACTACGGAGGTGATTCTATTGCGCCATATACCGGTAATAGATTACTTGGGAAGACAGATTATTATTATTATAATAAAGGAGGCCATCAGATTCAGCTTGTATGCCATGAAGAGGAGGTAGTGAGAGAGGAATGAGGGCTGGTCACCGGTGGTCAGCAATTCATCCACCCAGCCCAAATACAAATGGATATTTGGGTATCATAGGCATTGCCCGCACCCACCACCACCACCACCGCCTCCTGTCTGGGCGGCGAGTTTCGCGCGTTTTCTCCACCATTTCGCAAATAAGGGGTATTGTACCACCACCACCACCCACACCACCAGCGGGTGGATGAAAAAGATCCAGAACCCAGACTAGACCGGGGTATCCCCTCTGCTGGAAAAACAAGCCGGACACTAAATTGCCCAATGCCCCGAAATAGATAGGGCACTGCTGGGCACTGTGTACTCGAGTACTTGTACAGTATATGAGTGAAATTTCTGGTAGACTTCCATTACAGTACCGTACCGGCTTGATCTGACAGAATGGTGGAGTCCTACTTTAAAAACTTTATTGGCAGCTCATGCCTCTCTCTCTCTCTCTCTCTCCCTCTCCCAAGCTTCAACTGTCTCTGGTGTGAAGTTGGAGCAGGTACCCGCGGCATAGCGTACCGCGATGATGATGTCGCACAGAGACAGCATTTTCCCCAGGATTCTAGGTGTGTGCCAATTTACATGGAACAAATTATCGGGTTTGATTGTCCAATTTTAACGGAGTGTCTTCATCTAAATAATTCTCCGGATTATCCTCCTCCTCCTCCTCCACTTCTTCATCCTCCATACTGTATACTCGAGTACGGTGCAGTATATGGGGTCCCCTTAATGTACTCGTACTTGTGATCGATTTATGTGGAGACCCTTGGATTGGTATCATACTCGTAGAATCTCCGGCATCAATTTTTAGAAGCTCTGCCGTATAGGAGGAGGGTCGGTCAATCATTCCAAGTGGATTACATACCGTATGTTGCTTCCATCATATCATACCCAGCACAGTATAATACGGTACCTATAGGCCTGAATAACAGGGCAGGAGAAAGAAACTTTTGGATAGATCCGGGAATATTGGATCATACATTACCAGCATTTTGAGACGGGATTTGAATCGAAAAGTACTAGCTGCGTTTTCAGACAGATGTTGCTCCCAACAGCCATTCCCCTTTCAGATGCGATATGTTTCTTTTTCGAGCGAGTTAGGGAGAAGGAGGTTGACAAACTGCTCAGATTGGGGGAACATTGGTCATACAGTGGAAAAACAGTCCCCCCTCCTTGCGGATACTCGAGTAGAGTAGAGTACCGTAGAGCAGAGTAGAGTAGACCTTGCTGCTTTCGTACACCAGTGTGTGTGCAGTACTATAGATGCCTCAGGGTGTGCGCAGTATGATAGCTCTCGATGGCAATGATCGACATACGGCACAGATGCACTGGAGCTTTTTCTATCGTAGCTTATCCTACGGTGGACCAAAGCACCCTTGAGCACTTGTATTGTATTGTATTGTGCGAGTACTCGCATGGCAGAGTTGCAGCTACTCGTAGACACTTTGTGTGGGAATGTCCACCCTACCGGTACAAGTATGTTATGTCCGACTTCGACTCGATCGCGCGAGCAGAGTGGAGGCAGACCCAGCAGAGTGCTGGTACAATACCTGCACCGTACCACAAGAGTGCATTATGGTACTCGCACAGTGCTAATATTTCAGGAGGGACGGGAAGATGTGAAAGAGTGCTGGAGGGAAAAAAAGGAATCATTCAACTGTGTGCTGTACTCGAGTACCGCACTGTACTTACTACATACAATACAGCATGGCATGGTATTGATACTCAGCACCTACCGTAAAGGTATATTGGGTTATCGCACCATTGTCATTCGGGTTCAAATTTACACTAGATATCACTCCTGAGGATCTCGCTTGCATCTTCGACTGATTGCGCACTGCTGTGCTTTTATTTATTCATTATACTGGGCACTCTCGTGCCCCCAGTTACGAGTACAGTAGAATCGACCAAAGAAACCATGAATTTGCACTCGAGTACTGTACGGTATAATTCCCAAAGAGTGGAGCAAGGATCCCCTGTACATTGGCCAGCTCTGGGAGAGTTGGAGATCGCCCTAGCCCATTGCAGGTTCTCTGGCAGTCCACTTCATTTTTACATTGTTTTTTTTCTTTTTTCTTTTTTTTTTCCTTTCTGTATCAGGCTTTATCTTGGCTTTTACCTGTTGCCATGCTCCATGCTGCCTTTTATCATCTTTTTGCTCATCTTATAACTTACAAGTAGAGCTGTTCTCTGGTGCTATCTTTGTTTTTTGTTTTTTTTGCTTTTTGTTTTTTGCTTTTTGCATTTCCCTTATCCCTTTTATTTTCTTTTCGAAGGGGTGATGATGGAGGACCGTAAGGTACGGTAATCAAGAAGTTCTAGATGAGGCAAACAGGCAAGGAGACGCGCCGCAACTTTTGTCCAAAAAAAAAACTGTAGACAGAGAGAGAGAGAGAGAGAGACACGGAAGCAACCTGCAACCTCCCCAGCTTGGCACGAGGAACCCAACTCCAATTTTTAAGGCATATCGTCATCCTTTTACTTCCTCTATACTCGAGTAATAACTGATGTTTCCTCGGATTGGACGTGATGGCTGGGGGAGAAGTCAGCATGGAGACCCAAGGTCCTTGCGGGTAGGCCTTTGGGGTCTCCCCTGTCTTGCTTTGCCTGTCGGTTCCTGGGCCTACGGTACAGTACGCCCAGTCCGTGCGAACCCTTCCCATCCTTTGTGCGTGCGTGCCTGGATTTGTGGTTGGCGTTGTTGTATGTGACTCTCTGGAACCTCGTTGCTGGGGTATTCTTCGGCTTTGTCTTTTTGCACTGTACGAGTACTGTCCGAGTGCTTCTCCATTCCTCTCTGAACGGCCTGCTCTTCTTTCCTTTTCCTCGATTTCTATTTCCTTCCTTTTTATGGACTTCTCCCCTTCACCCTCTTAACTTTTTTTATTGTTTTAATTTTAATTTTCACCTTTTCTCTTGTGAAGGGAGTTCTTTCGAGAATAAGGATATCCACACGCCAGCCTTCGTCTGTCACTGTTGTTGCTTTGGGATCTGATAGCGTCTGTCTGTCTTTCGGTAGCGGTGCATTGCCCTTGTGCCTTAACTTGTTGCCCCTTTACCTCCACCACACCAAAGCCGGGAGTGTCCCCTCTGGCAACCACCACTCCCTGATTCCTGCTTTTCTGCTGTCTTTCCTCGTTTCCTTTGCTTATCTCTCCCCCCGGTGTCTTGTCGAATGTCGTGAACGAATCCTCTTTGTTTTAATACCTCTTTTCTTTTCTTTCCTTTTTTCTTCACCTCGGATTGCCCCCCCTTGCACACCCTGCTCTCAAAACCTGCCAGCCGGCCAAATTCACTAAAAGTTTGCTCCTGTAGCAGTCTCTCCAGACAGGAGCACGCACAGCACTTTCACCATAGGAAATTTATCGGGGGAAGAAAATAAAAATAAACACACGATACCATGAATCATCCTCCGTCAACAGAACCTCCATTGGCCGACTACTTTTGGATAGCAGGCATAGACTCCATATCGTATGGAGAACACCTGGCCCAAGACTCGAAGCCCACCCGACGGAGCTTCACAGAGCAATTGCTGGAAGCCATAGAGGCTGAAGAGGAGGTTCAGGAAACCCTTCTACAAGCGCCTGCTACTGTGTCGAGGAATGGGGGTAGGTCATCCACGACATCGAACGGTCTTTCCTCACCACCGGAGGAGGAGACTCAGATATCTCCCACCACCCTGGTTCCAAGCCTTCAGGGAGGAAACAATGAAGTAGAGAGCAATGAGGGGGGAGGGCTTTCGTCCAGAGCCGCAACTCCAAGCAATTTGATGAGAAATGGGTCCAATTCGAGTAATTCCACAATCACTAATGCCAACACTGGGAGTGAGGAGCGTGTGACTAGATTTAAAGGGATGACGGATCAGGACTTTGATAATGCGCTCTTAAAGTTTGCTGCAGAGAGGGATAGCTTTTTGGACGAATTGTCATTTAGTGCGGGTACTGTTGTGCCAAATAAACCAGTCATGCACCCCCGAGCACAGAGGGTTGTGAACGAGGATATAAGCTTGCAAAAGACGGGATCGTTGAGAAGGAGGATTTCTTTGAGGGACTTGACATCAATGCGGAGAGCTCCGTCGGTGGTCAATAGAGCTTGTAAGAATTGATTCTTCCTGGTTGATGGAGGTTGAAGTTTTTTTTCAAGGTTAATTAACGAAATTTCATATACAGCATCGATAAGGACGGCACGGAGGATGTCCAATTATAATTCGGTTATCCCTACGCCACAACCTCTTAATTCTTCCCCCAATATGCACCCATTGAAGCGAAAGTTTGAACCAGTGCTTTTGGATCGGTATCCACCCAGACATTTGACCGAGGAAGCCAAGAGAAGAGGACCATTCCCCGATTATGTTCCGATGTTTGCATTTCCAAATGACGTTAATATAGTTTCCGCAGACGAGAGGCCAAGGTCTACCTGGCATGGGTTTGTACGTTTGCGTGGCTCCCTGCATATTTTTGTGTAATTGAGGCTCATGTGTTACAGACTATGACTGGGGCTGATAACGCTCGCCTCCACGGTATATGTGTTACTATGTGGATCCCACTTAACCCCAAAGCTGCCGAAGACCTGGAGCGCAGATGTGAGGAATGGAGGAGGGATAACATGACAGACGAGGAACGGGAGTTGGCTACTAGTTTGGGCGAGAGGTGATATTTTGGTCTCTCATTCTACAATGTGGTATTTTAATATTGACGAATCACTAGGCTGGCGGCAGAGAGGACTAAGCTTTCCAAATTATTGGCAAAATTGCCTTCGGTGGTGTCGGATCCGGTCAAGAGGGAGGAATTGGATGAGGAGATTATTGCTACGGAAGAGAAGATTGGTCTTATGGCTGATCTATTGCGGCCTGTTCGTCATGGCGCAGCTTCAAAGATCGAAGGATTGACTGATGGAGAGACTGGGCTTTGGATTCCACGCGCTTACGGAATTTTGGGCAAAGATGCTTCCCTCGTGAATTTTTGGAAAGAATGGTTGAAGGCTGTGATTGTTCCCATGACAAGTGGCGCAATCCAGAGAGTGCCTTTGTCCTCCCCAAAGATCGGAATTTGGCAACCGCTGGAACGGTATGTGCTGCTTCTGCTGTTGGATTGGGTTACCGCTGATTGTGGATAGATACGTCGTCAACCTATGCTCCGAATCTCCCGCACCAGACCTTTCCAGGACGCAGGTAGAGGTGGCCGTAAGGGAGTTGCGGATGTATGCCAGAAAGGAAGCGGCAAATGAATTGCCTGGATCCCGTAATGTGATTATTCAGTTCCTTTCTGATTCCGGCTTAGTCTTGAGCAGCTTCTGATTTATTTCTAGACCGATCTATATGCCTTGTTTAGGTCATTGTCACTCCCGAATGTTGTAACAATGTTTGAGGTAGGTTCCCCGTTTTTAGTACCCACGAGCTATTGCTAACAGTTTTTTTGCAGTTTGCCTTGGCTGAATCGCGGATAATTTTACTGTCATCTCATACTTCGATGCTGCACATTGTGTCACGGGCATTAATCAATCTAATGTACCCGTTACAGTGGCTTGGGATATACATTCCAGTCCTTCCCGCGCGTTTGTTATCGGCGTTAGAGGTATACCTTTATTCGTTGATTTTGAGTTGTTGGGCACTAACTTGAAATAGGCACCCTGCCCCTATATCGTGGGTATTGAGCGGCGATATGAAAAACTTGAGCTCCCCGAGGAGGATTTTGTTTGTGTGGATCTTGATTCGGATGTCATCATTTCCTCGACCCCACCGGTTCTGCTCCCTAGACAACAGAGAAGGAAGCTCCTTTCCTTGTTACAGCTTGCCGCTCCACATCATAATCGTTATGGTGTCCCCGTTGGACCTCCTCAGTATGCTATTGAGACGTTCCCTCATAATATGCTCATGTCTGAGAATGCTGGAGTCTATACGCCCAATCCTCACCCAGGTACCCTTGCGAAGTTGGTGAATTTGAATTCGTCATCTTTCGGAGATGCCGCTGTATCAGACTTTGCACCGAGGCCCTTGATTTTTAACGCTTTTTTGCAATCTCGGGCGGAAAACCCCACTCGGGCAGATAGGCCGGGCACAAGTGGGACCCTGAGGGGGACCTCACCACCTTCACCCCATTCACCAAAGTCGGCAGTTCACCCACCCCAGACGGGAAATAGTGCTGGCAGAGCAGATACCGGGTTCACACTCACCGCAACCCTTCGTGGGAAGAGATCTGGAAATTTTGATGCTGCCTCTCGGCGCAGCTCCTCCTTTGGATTCGAGCGCACACCTACACTCCGAAGGCCTAGTCTACCGTTCGCCCACCACTCCCCTTCGCCCTCGACATCTTCGTTGGGGACTGGGGACAGCCAGTCAATCTTCAACACATACCCACCTTCGGTGTTTGCACCATCTACCCTTGCTGCATCAACTATCATGCCAAGCATGTTGATGCAGCCCGTGAGGAACACTGACACCACCAAATGGGTTGAAGGCCATTGCTTACAGTGGAAGCCTACTGACGTTGAATCGGTGTGCTCGATATGCGATGAGAAATCTGACGAAGGGATCTATAGGTGCTCAAGTAAGTGGCCTGGGAGGCTGTTCTAATTAGCAATGCTAATGTGCTCTGAACAATTAGGCTGCCGAGTAAGCGCACATGCCCGTTGTTCTTCTCAAATCGGACTACCTTGCCCTGTGGCCTTCCATTCCGATCAGATCCGAGCAGCATTCGTTAGGTGTTTCGCCAGCTTGTTCTATACCTACAGGAAATTTCTTGGCCCCGCAACTGGTGACGGGAAGAAGGCCGGTAATATCTATAGGTTCAATATGGAAGGGTTCTTGAAGAGCATGCCGCAGGAGAATTCAATGTTCATCCAGATGCTCGAGCAAACTCAAGCTTTCAGTGAATTTATCCATGATCGGGAGTCGAAAAAGGCATGTGATCCTTCGATTAAGTTATTTGATGAGGTTATATTGTCGAAGAAGAATCGTGGAAGGTCTGGATTCTTTTCGAAGTCTAGTAAGTTCTTCCCGTGTTCTGTCACTTGCTATTCCAAAAGGGGTTTATCTAACTAGTGCGTCGGTTTACAGGTATCAATTATCTACAGGATACTTCGGAACATGTATGGCAGACCACCGGAGCTATTTCTACAGGATCCAGCTCTAGACATCGCTCGGAAACTACAGTCGCGACTAACAGAAGTATGATATTCCACTTATCCACTTCTAACATTATTAATTCTCACGTGCCTGTTTTAGTGCCCGCAAAGCTTGATCCTACCTTGATGAAGGAGCCTCCGAAGCCGCCAAAACAGCCAAAGCAGGCGCCTGTGATTGTTCATGGGGCCGGGAGGAGGAAGGCTAGCAAGACAACTCCAATCTTACAAATAAATGGGAAGTGAGACTGAAAACATCCTTATGGCGTTATATCATGTTGTTCTTCCCCTTTCTTCGCTTTGTCATATTTGTCTTACTGTATCTTTTCTGTATCAGTCTGCTTTTTGGAACCGGGTGTCTGGTGTGGTTGAAAGTTTCTTTTGCTGTTTTTTTAATCTCTTTGTAGCTTTTTGTGTTATGCGTTTCGTGTAACTGGTCTGTTGTCTCTCTCTCTCTGTCTTTTTTTTTTTTTCTTCTTCAGTTTCCGAGCGAGCTTCGATATCTCTTGGAGTGGAGAAAGTAATAAGTTTCTTTCTTTCTTTTTGAGGTTTTGTTTATGGGAAAGGGGATTTTTCGGTACTGTATGATTTGTTCGCATATTCTGGCCACTAGTTTGTGAGAAATCCAGTTCCACGGGGCCAACATAGAAAGAGAAAGAGGTTTGGTGGTTCGAGCTTGACCATTTAGTTGGTATACAAAAATTAATAGGAAGTTGAGTGATGAGTGGTGGCCTGATATTGCTATTCCTTAATTCTATAATCGGTTACAGCAACGCCTTAGATCAATATTCATTTGTTTGCTGTTATTGGTATTTGGTTGCTATTGGCTGTTGGCTGTGCAATATAGAGCTAGTAGAGGGTAATAAATTGGGTGAATAGGGATTTTTCGAAAGGACTCTGGATCTGAGGCAAATGGGGTTGTGGACCAACTAGATCGTCAGGATTTGACTCTGGATGCTGGATGCGAGATCGCAAAGTGCCTAATATATATGGTAGTCTGGGATTTGGTTGCTGGTTTGGAGCCCGTAGGCTAGGAGCGGCGTCGTGGTACGAGTAGAATGGTACTATAATGGTAATAGGGTGAAGTACAAGTATAAGAGGAGGGAGATGAGCGGGGTGGGTAAACAAGGATAATAAAAGATATTGAACACTTGTAATTATTTCTTCCGCATTTGACGGGCGGAGATCTCAAATAAGAGTGATTATTTGCCGGTCGCTATCTAGCCTATCAGTGCACGCCGCCGAATAGCGGTTATCATGGCCATCATACAGCGACAGCACCTCCGTATTGTTTTACGATAGATTACTCCTTCATTCGTCTAGACGTCGAGCAACTAAATTAACCCATTGAGTTTACCCCCCCATAACCGGAAAAATGTTCCCCCGTTCCCAACGCCTCATACAAGTAACCTGTATCATACTCCAACTTTACATCAACTACCACATCTCCATCTCCATCTCCCTCGTAAACTCGATCCCGACAACCTCCCTTCCCACCCACCACCACCACACACAACAATAACAACAAAAGGAAAAAAAAAAATTATGCCACCACCACCCCACCTTTCCTTTGCCCAGAGCACCTACCAAGAGCTCTCCCTCTACTCACACATCCCCGCGACCCGGCAGCCGCAAATCCTCCGCGTGATCTCTGGCATAACTGGCATGCTCCCGGAAATCACGCTGGAGCACCACCTAGTCTACAAGCCTAAGCGACAGCGCCAGCCGGGACAGAATGCGGAGCTGTACTACTTACAGATGATCTCCATCGTGCCTGAAGAGCGAAAACAAGGGGAAGTGGAAGGGAAGAAGGGGTACGACGTGAAGGGTCAGAAATGGCGTATACGATTGGAGGACATTCCGGAGGTCACGAGGAGGCCCGTTACCTCTAGGAATGTACTCGGCGCTGGGTTCGGTGAAGGGGACGCGTTAGGGTTGGTGGATAGTTTGGGGTTCATGTTTGTTCCCACGATCACTACTAGTCTACCTCCCTTTCTTGGGGTTTGCTAAGGTTTGAAAGGTTACAAACGACTTACTTCGTGACGGTTTCCACGCTTATACACAATAATATCATCATCACGTTGAGTCAGGTCCTGCTCCCCCCCCCGTATCCTTCACCCGCTTCCCCCTATGCCCAGTACGGAGATCCCTACCCCACGTCCGGGTTGCAGCCTCTCGACCCGGCCAGGCCTTGGACTTTCAAGGCCGCTGTTAGGGTGCAAAGTCATCAGGATGTTGAGAGCATTAATGCTGGCGTTAATGAGTTGAAGGGATTTAAGGAGCTGATGAGGGGTATGTGCGATTTGGAGGTTGCGGAGAGGTTGGCGTTGGATACTAGGGTCCGGTAGTGCGCACGGTTGGTTGGGGTGTATGGCATTGTGATATCTAATGGGA
>QFET01002330.1:10516-23481 GCA_003316355.1 Tuber calosporum
GGGTCGCGCCGCTGTACGTGCGGTTTGTTGATAGTCTATTTTGGATCTGTGGAGATGAGATACGGAGATCCTGAGGTTAAATATGCTGAAATAGTCTCTTGTACGGCCCAAGATATCACTCTTGATGCTTCTCTTCACTCCTTCGCTGCTCCCAATGGCAGCTCAACATGTCCCCGCTGATTGGTAGAAGGACGAGAAAGGTATAAATTTCTAGTATCGTACACCAACCACAACCTACACACCAATTTCCTCCAGAAAACCCCTCCATATGATATCTCGAGCACAACCACCATTTAAATCCTCAATGCATACCCTCCCAATTCCGATCCCAAAACTCAAGAACTCAAGCATGAATGAAAGTGACCGCCTCCTAACAGGTCGCCGACCCCCCACTCCCCGAGATTATCTTATAAACACTCTGTAGCAGCGAGATCGTCATGACCACAACCCCAAATGCAACTGTCGCACCAGCGGCATACGTCCTCCACGACCGCGACGCAAGCTTCATGTAGCACAGCGGTGGCAGGATATACGCAAGTGCGCATGCAGACGTAGCCCCAATAAGCTCGAACACGACACCAAGGTCGCAAGTTATTAGTGATAGCACCATTGCAGAGACCACCAGTGCAGAGGAGAATATCAAGTGGCGGTTCATATTGAAGGGCTCGCCAGGGAAGTAGTAGGTCTCCATCACCTCGCGGCAGACAAAGGCTTCCAGGGGGAGGGTTGTGAGCATGTTTAGGCCAAAGCAGCTGCAGCGGGTGTTAGTATATAAGACTGCTTCCTGAAGGGTAGTGTGGGGGGTAAGGCAAATTTACAATCTGGCAATGTTGACCATTATGTTGTCTGTGGGAAAGTTGTTTAAGACGTTCCCGGCAGTCTTGTCACCGAATGTGAGGAAGCCAGCTACAGCCATGAGGAGGCAAGCTGCCATGGAGATTCCTGTCGAGTAGTGTGTTACTCGGGCAAATCTGTCCAATGTAGGTTTTTTGAGGGATCCATAGATGAGGAGGCTGTTGTGGTCTATGGGGTACAATTAGGGCTGGTCCTGGAAATTTGGGGCTGTAATGAAAACTTACGACAGACAAAAGCTAGAGTAATTAGGTCAGTAAAAGCGAATGATATTGGGTTTTCGAGAGATTTACCGAATGATATCACACCAATTGCTTGGAATACTCCGTCATTGACCGTTAGCAGTGATTTACTGAAACCACCTTTGTTCTCAGCGGGCACTGTGAACCCTTGGGTGACTACAGTAAAGATAATGACGAGCATGCTGACGAGTGCCAAAGCGCTCGCTTTAGCCAACTATCACCCGTATTGTCAATCGTGATCTCCGAGAATGTGCATGTGTAGCGGATACCTTTGCAATATCTCTATAGAGCGACAATGGGTACGAGATTCCTAGAATGAATATGATAATACACGCCCGGCGGTCCGCCAACAAACCTAGAACAGGCACGCCCTCTAGGGACGGAAATAATGCAGATATGACGTGAGGTATTGTGTCGCCGACGATAATACAAAAGGCAACCATGCCACCAAAGGCACTAAGCACAAAATTATATTAGGGAGCTTATTGGCGGGAAATCTGAGCGGGATACCATGGACTTACAAGGCCCATTGCGCGACCTATGGCCAGTGTTAGTTATGCGCGGCAGATACAAGTAAGATCAGGAGCTTACTGATATAGCAATCAAGCCCGGCCTTCCAAAGCATGCGCTCACTGTCGCCTGAAAAGAATTTGCGCCGCTCAATTTGGAATTTATTACAATCAGGTTGATTGTCCAGTCGACCTACATTTTCCGTCAGCTTCATGACAATCACTGTGGGTTCTACCAGCCTTACTGTAATTGTTAAGGCTACGAGAAGGAATACACCCATCCCAAGCCCAGCTTGCCGGAATGCATATGGTTGACCTAGGACAATCACGGATCAGTTTGCGGCTCCTGGAGCCGGGGAGAAAGGAGGCTCACCAATGATCCCAGCACCAATAATACTATTCGCCATGTTCATAAAAGCCATCCGCATACCACTCTTTGGCCGTGCATTCTCTAGTAGATCCTCGAATTCAAAGTCACTCGCAACGGTAACAGACGGGGCCTCTATCCCCGTTAACAGCGGTGCTCTGGTTCCCCCCCCAGCCTCATCTCCGTCTTCCTCATCCGAGCGCAGGAAGTCCTCTTGATCAGTCCAGCTCCTATCGTCTACCCTCTGCTCTCCTTCATCGCCAGGAGCCTCATCTAACGCAAACCGTACTCTGTTGGGTGTTCGTGGGACGGGGGCTATAGGAGGTATTGGGGAAGGGGTGGGCTGCGGCGGTGGAATAGTAACGACAAGATCGTCGGATGAGCTACTACTCCTGGTGGATAGGAATGAGTTTCTTTCGGCGTGTTCGGGCGAGTTGCGGAGGAGGCCAGCGGTGTCGGAACAGTCGTTGCTGATCATTTCAAGGCATCGTTTGAGCTCTGTTTGCTCCTTGAAATCTGGCTGTTTAGCGGTGGTGCGGCTGTTCCGGGGTGTTGGGTTAGGTGAAAGGAACGGAAACTTTTGGCGTTACACAGATGGCACTTGGGCATTCACAAACTGTCACTCGCTGGAGCGTTTCGTTGATTGGGGTTGTCGAGACATGATTGATAGTGCTTGTGCGGTGCGACGGTGTTTGTGCGAGGATATTATGGTAAATGGCCGTGACGTATGCCATAAAAGCTCCATAATTCCTTCTACCGCTCTATCCAACTTGAACTACGAGAAAAATGATTGGCTTTCCATACGAACCTTGCCTCCGCTACTCTATTATCATACTTGGTTATGATCAAGCATGGTACTTGTGGAGCGAATCCACCGATGCGTGTGAGCGAGTAGCTGCTGTGGCTATGCCAAACCCCACTGCCCCACAATGCCGGTGCCTAACTATAATCTAAGATAGGAAATCGATTGAGAACGAACCGTTCATGACGTCTTGTGATTTACCGATTTCCGCATATTCCAAGTTAAAAAATCCCAATACCAAGCAACCAACCTCCAACCGGCCAGCCAGTAATGCCTTCTAAAGAACTTCAAGCTTTCATTCCCGAGCCCCATGTAAAAAGTAGTTGCTACTGTATCTGGGGCAATAGTTTACGTGAGGCGCCGCCACCTCGACGCAGCTCAGGAGCTGCCTGTCTTAGCCTCGATGCATGAATGCCCCCAATCGTGAGGAGCTCGAGCCACTTTCTTCGGGATTCACATTGACGTTGGCAGGATGCTCATGTCACCCTCCAATTGCGCTCACAGAATCTCACTCTGGGATTGACAGGTTCCGGTACTTGATACCTCTACTTCCCGAAAGTATCTCGTTGCTCACCCTGGATGCACATGGCCTGCGAAATCGCTCCTTCATGTGAAATGGAGGTTCTGATGACGAGTTGTGGAATACGAAGATACCAGGCTATGGGGAGAGCACAAGGGGTTCCTCACTGGGGGATATAAATGCGCACTCAAAGAGTTCCATTGGATTAGATATCCCCGAAGCGCTATCTTGCCGTGGTCATGGCGTAAGGATAGCACACAGACTCACCGTCCACGTAGATGCAAGCCCCAAGTTTGAGATCCTCCCAACAGCACTATTAGATGTCGCCCCAGCGAAAGCTCGACACCAGTCTTTTGCAAGCCCGAAGAACCTCGCGGGGCCATCCCATTGGCAGGTTTCCTGAATTCAAAACACGTGGTGACGCTCACGTGCAGGTTATGTTTGATTTAGGCAGTTTTTAGCTGCTACTTACCCGTTCCTGAAAACACGATTAACGCGCTCGGCGATTATAGATCCATTGTGAGTCCGATCGCGCCATGGGGTTTGGCGTCTCCATGATTGGAAGAGGGCCTCGTGTTCTACAGAAAATACGTCACCAATCCAAGAATTATCAAGCTAGTTACGTCCACTACCGCACCAAGGGCTTGATTGATGTCCCACAAGATGGGGAGGATCAAAACAATGAAAGGAGAATAGAGGTGTCTGTTTTGGTGCTTTACTCTTGGTTGTTGGTGCAATGTCGAGGAGGTTTGGAAGAATGGGTTGGAGGTAAGGGGTAGTCGGCGGTTGGAGGTATCGAGAATGGCGTGGGATACTTCTTTATCAGAGGGGAGCGGGTGATTCTTGCAGGACATGTGAATCAGTAGCTTGAGGAGAGTGTGGGGCTCAGTGCCGAACTTGGTATTACGTTGGAGAGTCATGGGCATATGGCTATCTTCGGGGGTCCAGGCCAGGGCGACTTCTCTATTTTTTTCTGGTCATAATATACCTTGAATCTTATGTTAGCAACCAGAACTTACTCCTGGGCGTAGAGGTTTAGTGGTAGGAAAATACAAATAAAGGTTTTCTCGTGAGTATGTTGCATGGTCGGTATCGTCTTTTGCGTATTCAGGATCGTTGCGGGCTTCCCGGACGTTTAACCTTTTCTTGATGGATTTCATGAAAGTTAAGTCGGCCTTTGGGGTGGTGATTAGTTGTTTAGATGCAACTAATGAGAATGTGCAGCATTACTCACTCGTCTTCTCTTTTTGAAGCAGAAGAAGGCTACTGTTTCTTCTCCGATTAGGTCAATTCTGCTGGATATTAGATCGTGGTGTCAATAAATATGGCCCCCTAGGTCTATCGCTTACAGTGTCTTCTCAAGTAAAGGGAACGCTGGTTCGAAGTAAACCTGTAGCGCTGATGGTCAATACTAGCAAACAATCGGCGGGAAAGATCTTGGGTCGTGTATACGCAGTCAGCAGCTAGAATAATATCCATAGGTTTCTGTGATATTGGCTCGGGTATAGCTTCGCTCCTATGGCAGGAAATATGAGAAGCTACCCTAGCACTGTCAAAGTGGACACCAGATCTTACCAGTCTAATAACTGAACCTTGACCTTGTCCTCGAACCCATTCAACGCCACATTTCTCGCCATAACATCCATCATAGCCTCCATATCGGTAATATAAAGCTCACTCTCAGAGATATCGCACCCAGCTGCAACCGCAAGCCTAAAATCCTATCAGCCCTCCCACCAGCAAACGAACAGCCCTCCATAGACAGCACTAACCCAACTAACCCACCCCCGGCGCCCAGCTCAGCGATCCTCTTCCCCTTCAACTCACTACCGTCACCCCCGTAGCGGCGTAAGAGGTACTTCGCCAGCGTTTCCCCAGCAGGCCAGATCTGCCCACCGCAGCCCTTGGCGAGGTCCTCATGTAGTTTTATTGGGGATGAGAGGAGGCCGTCGAATGTGGTTTCTGTGATGCGGGGTTTGAGGATCGGTGCGGGTTCGACCAGACTTGTACCGAAGGGCTCGATTTCACTGTCGCTGTTGTCGCCAAAGAGATCCATAGTGTAAAAAATGGTGGGGCACACTTGAGGCTTGGACGGTTGGATTGTGGGGTTGAGAAGGACCCCGCGGACGCTCAGGGTCTTGGCGGACATGGGGGTGGCACTCGGATTTTGCGGTTTTTTGGGCTTCGGGCTTCAATATGCACGATTTTTGACGGAGCTACCACCCATCCAGGCATTGGAGGCCTTCCCTTAGGAATTTTTGAAGGGGTCTTGGCAACTTTTTGCGCTAAAATCTGGAAACGCTGTTTCTGCATTCCGAATCCGAAAAGAGTTCTGAGATCAGAACCAAGTGGGGGGTTGTTCAGATTTAGGACCTTTCCAAATTTGTGATCCCCAAGATTATTGGATAGTGGCCTTTCTGTAATACTGAATTTGAAGCTGTAGTTATTGATGCTCCTTTTGTCATCACTACCCCTATCATAATGTTATAATCTTTATTATGCATCAAATTTCTTGTAAAGACTGTGAGAGTAATAATATTCTTGTAATATTTCCTCTCGCTTGACTTCTCCCCTATCCTCTATTATATTTACCGGACTGGAAAATTATGGATATTCAGAAACCATACCTTGCTATGGGAAGATGATTGCTGTCCAAATATTTCAGATTTTTCCAGATTCCTACGGGAAGTCCTTCACTGGGAGCAGCAGCGGCTCATAATATTATCCTGGGTCTACTATACTGCTACGGTGCTAGGGTCTCTGATATGATGGGTCTAACTAATCCTACATACATTTCTGATGCTGGGCACTGGGTGAGAACATACTCATGTATATAGTCTACCGGTAGCATGATAATGGCTGAGAGAGGGGGATGATAACTAAACTAGACGCATTCTGGTTGATCTTTGTGTGATCTATGATAAGAGACATTGTGGGAGAGGGTGATGGATACATTTCGTTTCGTGTGATATTTGAGTTAGCCATTGGTATGTGAGATCTTTGATTCACATTCTTTCTTTAGTGTCCTATGGTAGCACAATTTACTGATTGTAGTACATACCGTAGAGCAAACGATCAGGTAAATTTAGACAGTGACCAAAGGGAGAGAGGGGACTTTGTCGAGATGCCAAGCCATAAAGACCCACAGAAATGTTTGCCGTGTCGATTCTAACTAAGCAAACCTCCTCGCATCGATACCGTACCTCCCCGGATCCTCTAGACAGCAAATCTAAGAAATTACCAATATCGTTTGTTATGGATTTCGCTGAGCTGAGATTTGTGAAGCCTCTAGCAAAGGAGCTGCGCAATTCTTTGGATCCACTACTTCGGTCTGTGAAAAAAGTTGAGAAACGAACCTTCCCTGCCGGTGAGGTTTTCGATTTTGATAGCGAGCTTGCTAAGCGGACTACACATTTTTATTGCGCACTCAAGGGGAGCGTAGGGGACACTAAGAATCTGGAGTTATATGGGTATATTGTTTTTGTTCGCTCGAGGCTGATCACACGCATACATAAAGTTTGCGTTGTTGAGGAGCAGAGGGGAAAAGGAGTTGGGAAATGGATGCTGGACCTTGTGCTCGCTGAGCTCAGGAAAGGTGGAGCAGAGAAAGTGGACTTATGGGTTGATACAGGTAGGGAAGCTGCACGAAGGCTTTACCTTTCATGTGGGTTTGAGGACAGGGAGACTGTGAATGACTACTACTCCGCTGGACGCCATGGTATAAGGATGGAAGTTGCTTTGACGAATTGGCAATCATAGCATGGCTACACTTTTCTGAGTTGCCCTTTCTGGGAGTCCTCACCCTTGGGAATTTCTCGATGGGGTTACTTTTGGCGATGGATTTGGCTTCCTGGGGGAACCCCTTGCGTTAGTCTACACTAAACTCCATACCATTCTGCATACCAGATATGGAAAATAACGACCCTTCTTCAATTGCGACGAATAGCAGTATCTTCCCGCATAGCGGGATTCGTCTCACGATCATGAGGTCCTCAGGTCTGCGTTCCTTAGGTTTTGAACAACTACGCAAGGGAGAGAGTCTTTAGTATGGGGGGGCTTAACGGACCTGAGGGTCCATGCAGCCATTCCTCCAGGTTCTCGAGATATCACTCCGAGGCTCTCTTTCGCTCTCTTTCGCTCTCTTTCGCTCTCTTTCCCCTATCAGGCGCTCTTTTCGTCGAGAAGGTCTCCTCTTTCTTATCCCAACACTCTTTTTGGGTTACTGCGCGCGCGGTTTCTGGTCCGTCTTTTTGACGAATGGTGCGGTCATTCATTGCCTTTTCTTTTTGAATTCATCTGTTATATTTCTCTGGGGGTCTGGTTGGAGAGATATTGATATAATTGGAAGGCTTGCGGGGAAAGTACCTGTGTCCAGGAGGTAGTTGAAATAATTAGCTAACAGTTCATACAGAGGTTGCTCACTCTTTCATATGTCTTTGCTATTATTTCTTTCCTTTTCCTCGGCGGTTGTCGGTGCACCTTTTGTAGCCTTTCCGATAAACTCGCAAGTACCGCCAGTTGCTCAGGCTGTTAAACCTTTCGAGTTCGTGTTCTCGTCATCAACGTTCGTATCGGATGCACAACCTATACAATTCACACTGAGCGATGGCCCTGAATGGCTGCAGCTCGATAGTGGCAGTCGGAAGCTCTATGGCATCCCGTCAGAGAAGGATTCCGGTCCTTTCAAAGTGAAGATAAAGGCTCAGGATGCTTCAGGGGAATCTGTAGATCATGAAGCTGTCTTTATTGTATCTACAGAGCCTGGACTAAAGGTGGTAAAAACCATCGATTCCCAGCTCGAGATTTTTGGGCCAACGGATGGCAAACGAGGGCTGGTGTTCGCTCCCGGGCAAAGATACGATTTCTCCTTTGCACCTGATACCTTTTCTCCACGCGATAAGATTCAGCGTTATGAAGCGGTTTCTTCGGAAAATACACCTCTGCCTTCATGGATAAACTTCGACCAAGGGATGATGAAGTTTTCTGGGACTACACCTGATATTACTTCATTGATAGCTCCCCCGCAAACATTCGATATCACTCTTGTGGCATCTAACTATCCTGGATTTACGGGGGCGTCTGTATCTTTCAAAATGGTTATAGGGGCACATACTCTTCATTTTAAAGACACCTATTTGGAGACGAATGCAACCATGGGGAGTGCGTTCACCTACAAGATTCCACTCGAGTCAGTTCTACTTGATGGCACACCAATCTCGCTAGAAAACCTAACGAGAGTATCCACAAATGCGTCAGGTTGGCTATCGTTCGATAAGGACACTCGCACGCTAAGCGGCACGCCTCCGCCAGGGACCAAATCTACGACAATTACTATATCCGCCAAGGACGCTTTCGGAGGTGATGCAGAGATGGCTGTCAACATTAATGTGAAATCTGAAGTATTTACCTTTGATATTCCGGACTTCAGCGTAACCAGCGGCAGGGACTTTGAGCATACACTCAACAAGACACAGATTGCTACTACTAGTGTCCGATTGTCCGCGGCCTATGAACCGGCGGTGGATTGGATTTCTTTTGATCCTGAGGAACTCAAGTTCAGCGGCCGTGCTCCCAAGGATCCACAATCGGTGAAAATTAGGCTTTCGGCAAGGACTTCGTCTGGAGACATGGCAGATTTTCAGAGCCTAGAGATGCTGGTTACTGGGGATGCCACAATCTCAATATCTGCTACATCGACCGCATCCTCTGCGAAGAAAACCTCACTTACATCAACGCCAACTCCTACGGCCACTTCGAGAAAAAAGACTACGAATGCCGAGTCCGCAGAGAACAACCGCAAAAGGATTCTGATCATCGTTCTGGCTACAGTGCTCCCACTTTTAGTGATGGCTAGTTTCTTAATTATTTGGTGTTGCATTGTGCGCAGGGGCAGCTACAGGTCTTACGCAGGTTCCTCGATCCGGCCAACGTCCCCGGTAGGTGCGGATATTTCCCGCCCCCTTGAGCCGCTGCCACGGCCTTTTGGAGCGGTCGCGGTAGAGAAGAAGAATACATCGCCGCCCTTGGGAAGGTTGTCTTCCTTCGGGTATTTTACAGCAGATGAGAATGGCGATATATCTGGAGGTTTCTTGGCCTCTCTGAGCAGCGATGGTAACAGTGGGACAATATTACGGCTTGGGGGATCGCCAAAGGCCCCTGCACCTGAGTCACCACCTCACCCACTAGCGGTAAAAGCCCCAGCGTCCCCTGAAGGGCAGGACACGGCATCTCTTTTAGCACCCGTCAATTTTTCGAAACTTTCTTCTATTCGCCATGCAAGGCCAAATTATCAACAAAGGTATGGCCGTTTATCTCGAAGGTTGAGCGATAAAAGTGTGAGTCGAAGGCCCTCAAGTGTCACTAGTAGTCGCCGGTTCACACTTGCCCCGGGCAATGGGAAACCGCCTTATGGCGGGCCGCCGGGATACGGCGTCCCTAAGAGATCGTGGAGAAAGAGTGTCATGAACCCAGCCCAGTGGGTAGGAGGTGGACGGGGCTTGAGAGAAAGCGATGGCTCTTTCGAAACAGTCTCGACAGAGATATTCAATCAGATAGCCCAGATCGGCCAAGTCAATCATCTCGATCACCCCAGTATCCGGTTAGTCGGCGCTGGGTCCGAGGTGAGCGAGGAACGAGAGCGGTCAAGCTTCGGCCGGCCAAAAGGATCCTCGCCGTTCTTTGCAGGCTCAGCAAATTCGTGGAGGAGGATCTCGAAGATGCCGTTGGGTGGCATGGCTTCGCCAAGAGAAGAGCTTGAGGATCAAGAGAGCCTCATAGACGACGTTATACGAACCATAAGTCGTGAACCAAGCCAGACAAAGACTATCGGAACCTATTCCTCTGCCAACCTGCCAGAAACGCCACTCCGGCGATACGAAAGCACCCGCCGCCCCGGGAACTTTGGGGTATCCTCATCATTTCCAGACTTGCGGCAATACCCTACGGGAAGTACGGGGAACGAAGGCGACTCCGGCTTCTCACACATGGTGGACGAGAGCGGCCAACGAGTCTGGCGCCCGAGCCAGTCTCGGGAAAGCGGTATTACAGCCCTGAGCCGGGGTACGTCCTCGTACTACCAGTACGAGCCAATTGAATTTGGGGTTGCCGTGACATCTGCAGCAGCCAAGGTAGAGGGGTTGAGGATTTCAGGCAGAAGCTATGAGAATGCGCGAAATTCTGGAGCCTCGGAAAGGGCTGGGGGGGAGGGAGCGCGGCCGCGGGCAAAGCTGGTGGATTTCACCAAGAAGCGCCCTGTTAGTATTAGTGAGGACATCAAGAGCAGTTTTCCGGGGGATATGGCATTTCTGTAACCTTTCCTTTCCTTTCTTTCTTCGAGCCTACCTTAGGAAGGGTAGGGTAAATTACGCCCTTGCTGTGTCTTTCCCTTTTAGCACTCTTTCGGCTTGTTTCCTTCTCTCTCTCCTTTCACTCATTCATGGTTTCATTTAAAGTGCCGTATTATTGATCGTTCACGTTCATTATTTTTTTTCCTTTCGTTTCTTTTTTTAGAGGGAATAGGTGTTGTCTCGCGCTTGATGCAGGCAACTTGAGCCAGGGTTCTCAGGATTCAGCACCCAGGAACCGAGATTGGCAGCTGAAGATCTATAATTATTAAGGGCTGAAGGGACACAGAAGGAGAACCTGTATAGATAGGGCCATGAAGGGCGAATGCATAGTAACTAGTGTTGCATTCAGATTGATGGAAAAATAATCCTGTGATAGGCGAGGCACGTTCGGCGGTATTGGCCTTTTTGAAATGTTCACCCCTTACAAACCATACGGTACACTCGCCCCCCGCTATCCCGGATCACGCTGAACCGGATACCTCGCTGTCCCGTATGAAACTCAGGTGAATTCTGAATTTCTTTGCACCAAAACCTGACCTGTTGTCCCGGATTACTCACTGTACCGGACAGATTCTGCGGATTTTGGCCGTCCGGGATAGCGGGGTGTGAGTGTACTATAGAATGCTTCTCGGTAACTCGGAATCTCAATTAATTAGTAATTATAGTGCACATCGCATATGATACGGTACATAGCATCCCATACATGGCGTCCGGTACGATACGGTAGGTAGGGAGAATTGAGACCCAAGACCAGACTCCCATTACGGAACGCAATAAGTGATGTTGAGTGATGTTGCGGGTGCTGAATTCTATCGCCACGATGAATTGGGGGGTGATCGATTGCCTGCTGACAGATCCTTTTTACATGGAGGCAGAAATGTATCAGTTTGTCGGCAGCTGAGTGGTGATTGATACGGTAGTCTACATGGACAGTGCAAGTATCATACCTTGTACGAGTACAGTATCGGTGCCGACACAACATGTTCCAAGTGCTTACTTTTTTTTTTTTTTTTTTGAATTGTGGGTTTTAACAAGTCCAGACATGGTTTTGCATTATTGAGGGGCAGATACGAGTAGAGAGAGATAGATGGTGATGATGATGATGATGATGATGATAGGTGCCGGTAAATACGATATCTGCCCCAGATTGGAGGATAACTTGTCTGCCTGTCTGTTCCTCTGTGGCGACGTACTTTCGCTTTTTTCCTTCTTCTGGTTTCCTCGTGAAGAGTCCCTGTCTCACTGGTACGGCACGATACTGTACGAGTAATCAATCCGTTGCCCGATCTGCAGGCTGTGGGAGAGAAGTATGATGTGAATGCTACTGATACTATATGGCAGCCTAATCCAAAATTGTCGGAAAAAGAGAAGAGAAGTAAGGGAGGAGGCAAACTTCTTTCTTTTTTTTCCTTTTCTTTTTTTTTTCATACCTCTCGACAAGGCGGCGGCTTTTTTTTTTTGACTACTACTCGAGTACAGGAACGGACGGATCGATAATCAAGCATGCTTCCGACACCGAGTCTCAGGTGAGTTGCTGCTGATATATCATGTCGTTTTCAGTTGGGATACCGCATTGTTCTACTGGGGGAGCTTCTGCGGATGTGGCATCTTGGGCTACCATCCTGACCTTTTTTTTCTTTCTATGATACAATAGATGGAAGACGTTATTTTCGGGGGAACGTCTTTGCAGAATATGCTGTATAGTATACCGGTATACTATCCTACGAGCACAAGCAGGGGGAACGGTTCTTTTGAATTGCGGAATACAAGTCGAAAACTTTACTACCGGCACAATAGTTCGGGTTGCCAGTTTCAAGATAAGATAGAGAGAGAGAGAGAGAGAGGGACGGAAGATACTCCTCTCTGAGCCACCACCGCACACCACCCCACTCCTTGCAACTGCACACCTCCACATTTTTTTTTCTTCAAACGGCAAGGGAAAACAGAGGAGAAAAAGCAAACGTCAAAAGCCTCAGGGAGACATTCTTTGAACCTTGGTTTGTTTTCTGATTTTCATTCTCCATACTGGTACCTTTTTTTCTTTTGCTTTGGCCAATTTGGTCGTTTACGTTACTTCTGGCTGGCCATTCAGTTTCTTCTTCCCCCGGAAACAACGCACGCGACCGCAGCAACGTCTAAGTGAAGAGAAAAAAGAGGAGAGAAAATTTTAAGAAAGACACCAAAAACCTCCTAAAACAAGGCTCTGTTGGTGCTAATACTCGTACTCGAGTACTGTACCCGGTCTAAGGTGAATATTTCGTCATTATTCCACTGTAGTAATCATAGCCTTACCCTATTTTGCTGCCTGCCTTTTTTTTTTTTTTTTT
>QFET01002330.1:23491-33549 GCA_003316355.1 Tuber calosporum
TTTTGATTTCTCTCTCTTTCCCTTTCTAATCTCTTTTTCTAGTTCAAGATTTCACGCAACAGCACTCCTCGCAAGTCCCTTCCTTCCTTGTTTACCATAGCTTTAGCTCTTACCTTTTCTCCTCCTTTTCTTTTCTCCAATTTTCTTCTTCCTTTTTCCCTCTTGTTCTCACCCTTTTTACCTCCCGTGACTCGTTCGCCTCGGTTGTCGTTGTTGCTTGATTTCGTTTTCCCTTCCCTCTTCTGTCGATTGCTTCGTCTCAAAGCCGCACAGACTTTTTGACGCACTCCAAACCCTTTCTTTTCTATTCCCCCCCACCTTCCTCCCAGTTCCTTCTCAACACCACCTTCCAAACTTTCCAATCACCAACATCAACACCCGTGGTCTGCTTTGTTGAGAAATACTTAACACTGTTTGTACTCCCTTCCCTTTCCTTCCCTGGCTCTAAGTTTTTTTCCTCTTTTTCTCTCTTGTTTTTTCCCTTGAAATAATGAGCTGTTTCCTTCCTTGATTTTCGCTTCTCCGATAAAACTTATAGCTTGGTCTATCGGGGCTTGATCTTTTAGAATTTTTCACCATTTGCCTATCTACTGACATCTTTTAAAGTAGACTACTTCTTCCCTCGTTAGATTCAACAGAACGTTATCATGGGTCAGACCCTTTCGGAACCAGTGGTGGAGAAGGTACGTGCTTCACGCAATGAGGATGCTTCTGGCCGTTGTGGTTCATGATGATGAAAGGATAAAGAAAGGCTTAGTTCCTGACGCAAGGGTTTTTTTTTTTTGTCAAATCGGATAGATATCTGAGAGTGGTGAAGACAACCGTTTGGCCTATGGCGTATCGTCTATGCAAGGATGGCGCGTCACTATGGAAGATGCTCATGCAGCAGTCCTTGACCTCCAGAAGCCTGAAGACCCGGAAAAGACTGGCCCCGAGGGCAAAATAAGTTTCTTTGGCGTATACGATGGCCATGGCGGAGACAGGGTTGCTATGTTCAGCGGAGAAAATGTTCACAAGATATTGGCGAAACAATCTGCGTTTAACGACTCCAATTATGAGCAGGCGTTAAAGGATGGTTTCCTAGCTACTGATAGAGCTATTTTGCAAGGTCATTCATCATCGATACTTATCCGCTGAATAGCCTTTTTGTTGGCCTGTTGGGGTGGAATGATACTGACAGTTGGCATCTAATTGATCAGACCCCCAGTATGGTGATGAGGTTTCCGGGTGCACGGCCTCTACTGCTCTTATTTCGGATACAAAAATTTATGTTGTAAGTACAGCTCAAGACCTGCATCTTATCAGTACTAATGATAGAAAAGGCCAATGCCGGCGATTCTCGGACGGTTCTAGGCGTGAAGGGTAGAGCGAAACCCTTGTCTTTTGATCATAAACCGCAGAATGAAGGTTGGTTTGGTTATTTCTTGCAAAGTCTTTTTGAGATAGATGGCTGATTTTCCAAAATTTTAGGAGAGAAGGCCAGAATATGTGCCGCCGGTGGGTTTGTTGACTTTGGACGAGTCAATGGCAACCTGGCATTGTCTAGAGCAATTGGAGATTTCGAATTCAAGAGGAGTGCCGAATTTCCACCTGAACAGCAGATAGTTACTGCTTTCCCCGATGTGGTTACTCATGAGATTTCCGATGATGATGAATTCCTTGTCATTGCCTGTGATGGTATGACTCCCCGGGAAATACAGGCATCATGGGGCTGTTGATGCTAACGGCGATATTAGGGATCTGGGATTGCCAATCATCACAGGCAGTTATTGAGTTCGTCCGTCGTGGTATCGCTGCTAAACAAGAACTACATACTATATGTGAAAACATGATGGATAACTGCCTTGCCTCCAGCAGTGAGACTGGTGGAGTTGGTTGCGACAATATGACTATGATTGTTATCGCTCTCCTCAGGAATATGACTAAGGAGGAATGGTATGATTTGGTCACAAAGCGGGTTGCAGATGGTGATGGCCCGTGTGCCCCTCCAGAATACGGTAAGTAGGAGCGCTGTATGAAATGTATTATGAAGATATAGTTTGGTTTAACGTGTGGTGAATAGCTGAGTTCCGCGGACCTGGTGTTCATCCTACCAACTTTGACGATAGCCCGGATGAGTTTGATGTTAGAAATTCCAATAAATCTGTACGTTCTACAGGTGGAGCTGGTCGCATTATTATGCTCGGCGACGGAACTGAGGTTTTGACTGACTCGGATGATGCGGAGATGTTTGACGATGAGCTGGACAAGGAGGAAGCAAACGATGACGAGGCGTTGGAACGAACGGCTGTAACAGAAAAGAAGGGGGAGGACGAAGGAATTAAGGATGAGTCCAAGTCAGAAAAGGGGAAAGAGAACGAAAAGATTGACATATCTTCAAAGACTCAAGGGACAAACCCGGAATCGGCCGGGCAGAAAGGAGAGTCTACAACTGCGAAGTAGAGCTTCCCTGCCGGTGTCCTTGATAGGGCGGCGGAGCGTAAAGGCTATAATATCTGCCGCTGGTTTTCCGGGCCGATCTTAGTTTCTCTGTTATGTTTTGTCTTTGCTTGTCTCTTGAGAGGTGTGCAGCTAGTGGTCTATAGGGTTGGTTTTCTTTTTTTCTAGTCTGGTTCATTGCTTTTCGGACTCTGTCTTTCTTTCCCCTTTAGGTTCGCAAAGAGGGAAATGGAGAAACGGATCTTAATGAATTTTTTTGTTTCTGACGTTGAGCAGTATCGGTTTTACTTCTTGTCATTTTATTTCTCTTTCTACGTTTTTTTCCTGTAACCCACTCATATTATACTTTGTGTTGTGTTTGCCTTCCTGGACGTGTCGTCTTGAATGCTGTGGTTATGGCGGGGAAGTGAGAATTTCCGCCATGGAGTGGGGGCGGGAGAGCTTGGGAGACGAGAGGGGGAGATGATGGGCGATGATGAAGCGCTCAAAAAAAAAAAAAAAAAATGAACACAAAGGGGAAATGGAAATACAAACCTGGGCCACTTGTTCTTACTTTTCTACATTTTGTTCTTACTATTGTCTTGTTGACTCTTGGCTATAGTGTGGTGGGCGCGCCGTATTTTCTTTTCCTTTTTTTGCGAATTAGAGAAAGCAAATGACTTTTTTTCCTTCATCCTTGCTTCTCACTCACGCTAAGATTCCCTGTCGATTGATTGATTGCTCATGTTCCCTTTCTAGGTTTCGCGGGGTAAATTTGGTTGACAATTTCGGGCACCGTACCGGTATATTCCGTATGTCTGATGCTTGTATGATACGATATGGCCTTGCGGAGAAAGTGATTTTTTGTGATTCTAGGTATTTACAATGCTCTTATTGGCCACTCACGCACCACACACATATGTCTGCGTGCCTACCTGTACTGGGAGAAGAGTGAAAGTTCTAATGACGACTTCCTTGAATGCTAGTACCCGTACAATGAAGCGCACATTACAATCCAACGTTTAGCAAAAAAACCAAACTTAGCTCATGCCGTTTTGTCCATGCCGAACAAATCTAGGGTATTCTTCCATGCAGCCTCACAAACCTCCTTCAGTGAAACCCCCTTGACTGCCGCAACGATGTATGCCACGTGCGGGATATTGCAAGGCTCGTTTCGGCCCTTAACCATGAAGCCCTTCTTGAACCTGTCACGGCGGACCTGTTTCGGGACCGGTGGGCATTCGTCTTTGTTTAGATGCTTGTAAGAAGCGTGCGAGGGCCGAATCTCGCACCACGGTCCCTAGTCAAGCTTAGTTACTTCACTATCAACTATCCTCCGCCGGCGGGAGAGGAGAAAGAGGGGAGGGGGATGTACATCAGTCTCAAGCATCAGTTTCTCTAACGGAATCTGCTTTACAACCTCCAAGTTCTCCTCAGTCTTCAAACTACACCCATTGACACTGACATATAATCCCGCACTAACAAGCCTGCACATCTCATCCACCGTGCCGGTAAAGCTGTGCACGAGCCCGCCATTCAGTCTGGGTAATCTCGGAAACAGTATATCCTCAAAGTCAGCCGCCGCGGCCCGGGAATGCAGAAACAGAGGCAGGCCAATTTCCTCCGCTAGGTCGAGTTGCAGGATGAAATACTTCCGTTGGACTTCTCTGGATGCGTGATAGAGGCGGTCGTAGTCGAGGCCGATCTCACCAAAAGCGGTTACGTACCCGGATGATGCACCTTCTTGGGCTAGGGTGCGGAGGGAGGAGAGGTAGGCTTCTGGGCCGGAGGGGTGCGAGTCGATAAGCTTGACGCTGCAGGGGTGGACACCCACGGTGGTGTAGATCAGGCCGGCTGTGATTGGGTTAGCAGAGATAGTGATGTGAGAAGGATGGGACAAATACGGTGTTGTCGAGCGAGCTCATATCCATTCTTGCTTTCATCATAACAGGAGCCTGTCACCATTAACTTTTGGCAGCCGACGTCTTTGGCCCTCTGGAGCACATCTTCTAGGTCATTCTCGTGGTACTTTTATATCGTTAGTTTGAGAGTAATTTTTGCAGGGGGGGGTGGGGACGGACCTGCTTGCCGTGGTCACTCCCACGAAACACTGAGGATGTGAGATTGATTCCTACGTCTATGTATCGTGGTGTGTAGGTGTCATTTAGTGATAGCTCTGATATAGAGGTTGCTGCGGTTGCGGCAATGGAGGAGGAGGTTGGAAACGATAGAGATGGGGTTGAGTCCGACGCTAGGGTCGACATGACTGCTCTACCGAGATTTCGGTGGCGCTTGGGGAGGCTGGTTTGGGAGGGGGGGTGATTGAAGAGAGACTTGGGGATTGATTGATGGTAGCTGCGTGCTGCGTGGAGGAGAGGGGGGATATACCGGTAGAACTTTGAGAGACGGAGGACGGAGTCAGCAGTTGTGACTGTTGTGAAGGGTACCTAACGCACACTGGTGAGTAACATTGCGGTGCTATAAAGATCGGGCTAAGGACGAATTTTGCTCAAAGTATTAGTCTATTTGGACTCGGTGGCTAGGAGAGCTCTATCGGATTCGAGTTCTTTATCTGTGGTTATTTTGATATAGAAGTAGTCTACTCGTATTCAATCACCAGCAATGTACTGTAAGACTACTGGGGTAACGGCACGCTGTGTTTTCTGAAGAATTTCTGCCGATGCCAGTGCTTTAGGGCACCTTTAAACTATGCCATCTATCATAATATCGTACTAAAACAATTGGTGTTCTTGGGCCGACTTGGGACGTTAAAAGTCAATAGTGGCAAACCATGGTCAGAACAAGACTTTGAGGACCCGAGACGTTAGATTTGGGTGTGCCAAGACATATAAGCCTCAGGGTATCCTCGTCCCCTGACTCAACCCCCTGGCACGCCACAGAGGGGTACGTATTTTTTCTTTCTTTTTTTTTTTTTTTCTCAACCGATGAGCTGGAGTGGTTCGTTAGAGAGTGTGGCGCTATGGCAATGTCTTGTCTACCCTTCAGCTCCGCAAGCACTGGTAGGGGGATTGCGCCAGACTTACCCACAACCCCCCGGTACAAGCATTGTACTGTAATGTGATTCCTCCGAAATATTCCTCCGAAATAACAATAGCCCACAACGAGGTAGAGAGGGAGAAGGGTATCCATTTTCAGGCGCAGCAGTGTGGTATCATATCAGCACCGTCGCTGTTGCTGAAAGGTGGGAGGGTTTGGGCTAGAGCACCCAAACGCTTCGGAATTCTAGGAAGGAAAGGAGGATGGACTTCTCTCCTGTAGATGCTACTTCAAGTCGTGCACTGCGCCATAACTCTATACCACGAGTGTCGTGTATGCAAGGCTCCAGCCTCTACGATTGGTGATGGGTCTGGCATCTTATTGTTGGGATTCCCGGGGGTGGTTGGGGGTGCGTGTGGGTGGGCGAAAGGGATGCTGGGTCCTTGATTGATTGACGGATTGATGAATGGCTTATTCCCTCAGTTTCAGCTCGCTTTTGTCCTCGAGAACGGCGTCGTACGGGTTAAAGCACAAATGTTATTCCCTACCCTACCCTACCTACAATACCCTATGTGCTGTTTTCACTGTTACGCATGAGCGGCCCGATGACCTTGGCTCGAGGGGGGAGGTTCAAAGTGCAGTAAACTGGTTGGATACGGTACGGGTGGTATTATAATAATTTTGAAAGCAATTATGCCATGGGTGGTTGGCGTGAATTTGGGAGAACCAGACAGATGCGATGAGAGAGAAGATGCAGCATGAGATGCCTATCTGACAGAACATACAGTACAGTCCTGGGAGAGAGGGAATTATCACTGTCTCTATGGGTGGATAAGGGATCGGGAGGATTAGAAATTAATTACTGGTGAAAATTGGTATGGGGGTCACGAACACAAAGCAGCAAGTATCATAAAAAGGAAGAAGGGTCCGCTGGGGCAAGTGTTGCACTGCCCGCCGCCCGTCTCATTGCCCTGCTTACTGCCATAAAATGGTCCTTGCACACTAAATTACAGTGCTATGTGTACCCTACTGCACAACTCCCCTCTCCCACCCCTCTTCTGCTTTTATTTGCTGTGTTCCTTCTTCTTCTTCTCATCCTCTCCCTCATCCATCCTATCCATTCTTCCCTCATCATCCGACACAAGATAACCTTTTACCTTCCATCTTCCTTCCTCTTATCATCTTCGCCTCCCCCATTTCATACAACTTTTTTATTTTTATTTTTATTTTTATTTTTCCCTCCATCAAACAAATCCCGCACTCTCAACCACCGCACACACATATCACCATGGAACCTAGTCCACCTAACCCCGCTGCTTCCCCGAATGCGACTGGGCCCAGTTTTTCTCCTCCCCCTCTTCCGCACGGATGGTGAGTCTTTCCCCGGGAATTTTCTTCTCTTCAGACTTATCCTATGGGAGCATAGCTAACGATTGGCTCTAGGATCGCCCAATGGGATCCCTCCACCCAACGTTACTATTTTGTTCAGACTTCAACAGCTCATACTACTTGGGACGTCCCTACTTCTTCGGCTCCTTCTACTCCTGCTCCGCAGACCTCAAGCACCCACCCTCCACCACCGACAGATTACACTACTGGAGGTCAGGGCCCTACTCAACCGAGCCATAGTAACCCTTCTCCCCAGCCTGATGGACAGACATCCGCCCGCGCCGGCGGCCTCGGAGGGCTTGCAGGCGGTTTGGCACAAAACTTTCTGAGTGGTGGAAAACCAAGCCACGGAAAACCAAGCCACGGATCCGGTGGAGCTCTTGGCTTGGCATCTGGTTTGTTAGGAGGTGGGAAACATTCCAGCAGTGGGCATGGTGGCGGCACGCACGGCAGTAGTGGTGGGCTTCTTGCTCAGGCGGGCGCTATAAGCGGATTGTTGGGAGGAAAGAAGCCTCATGGAGGCTCTTCCGGACACGGTTCTTCGGCTGGTGGTCTCGGCCAGTTGGGTGGGCTCATTGGGGGTGTCTTGGGAGGTGGAGGCGGAGCTCATGGAGCTCAACAGGCCCATGGTCAAGGCAGTCATGGGCAGCCCGGGCAGGTATGTTATTATATATGAACGTGAAGATCTAGGGTTAGTGCTAACGTTGCGGTCGGTAACCTCTACAATAGAACCTTGGATACCACGGATCTAGCCCTTCGCCTAATCCTCCCAACCCTCCGTATAACCCAAATCCTCACGGACACCCTCAGCAGTATTATCCTTCTGGCCCACAAGGCCAGCAGTTCTCCGGCACAGTTGGCCAACAGAACCCGGCTCCTTATGGTGCTCCATCTCCTCAAGGGGGGTATCCAACTCCAGGACAGTACCCACCCCCTCCCCAGGGATATCCACCCCCTCCAGGACAGTACGGTGCTCCACCCCCGGGGCAATACAACACAGGTACTTACCAAACTCCCGGTGGACCTGGCGGACCCGGTGGGCCCGGTGGTTATCCCCCTCATAGTGGCCCTGGCGGCTATCAATCCGCTCCTCCCACCTCCGGGCCCCCCAGTTATGGTGCCCCTGGAGGTTACCAAGGGGGCCCGTTCAACTCATCTGCCCCCCCTGGAGGCCCTTACCAGGGAGCCCCCCCACCGTCTCAGTACCAGCCCACGGGGGGCAGCGGGTATCATCCCCCTACCACAGGGCACTAATCTTGAACGCAAATAATACCCCGAAAGTCGATATAGCTCGCATTTCCTTATGTTGTTTTTATAGGCTTTCTCCCGTTGCCTTTTTGATTCCCGGTTGTCTTGTCTCTTATCTCTTCTCCTTCGTTGGTATGTATTTCCGGGACTTTTGGGAGGGAAAATTTTACATACCATAACAAAATAAAGTAGCCCGGAATTGGTTTCTCCCATAAACTAGTGATCTCCGGTTATAGATCACTGTAGCGAGTGATAGACTGTGAAAAGTTATGATAACCCCTTGTAAAGTATCTAGCACTATAAATTTAATTTTCAATAGTGGGGGTCCCTTCAAACAGCCACCTCCCTACAAATTCTATCCCCTCTTTGACACAGCCACACTCAAAACGCCATGTTCCAAACTAGCTGCGATCAGGCTCGCCTCAGTTTCGGTCGGGGGCGCGGGACGTCTCTGGAACCCCTCGAACTGCCTCCCCCCCTTACTCGTACAGCGTCCGCTCCTAGACGCACCATCGTCACTCCCTCCTGCCGCTCTGTGGCAGCAGCAGTAGGTGGTTGCGGGGGCTCCAACCGTCCATGAACAACCACAGATCCAGCGCCGTGATTCTAGCTGTAACGACCGCTCATCGGAGTGATGGGGAGGTCTGTCGTAAGGGTGTATGCTCCTCGCGACTCGCGGGGTCAGTGCATGGGGCTACGGTGGTTGTGAATGGGTATTGTGGGGAGGGAGGGAGGTGATGTTGACAGTTAAGCATTTCGAATCGGACCGATGGCGGAGTTGGTAAGGAAGATCACCCCTGTTGTTTGGTTGTTTGCGCCTCTAGGAAATTTAGGGGTTGGGGTGAGGGATGGTCTAGTAGGCTAGGGCGGCTGATGGAAGTGCGGGGGGCATCCCCCTACGTCTATCCTATCAACTACAGGTAGTGTAATACTCGTACCATACCAGCACTCGGAGGAAGCGCTCTACCGCCTATGGTAAAAGCAATGCGGGGGTAGGAGTGTTGTCGGGAGCGGTTGCTGGAGCCAGTATACGCTGCACTTGTAGTGAAAGCCGTGGCTGTGGCTGTGACTACGCCGGAGGGGTGGAGGCTTGAGCATAGCTTTCGTACAATTGACACAAGATACACCCTGGCATGGGTTTATGGGGAGAATAGTAATACCAGGGATACGATAAGCAGGCACAGTACTTTTCGGGGGAACCGAACTAAGCAGCTCAGAGTTAATCCGCCAATAACAACCTAGAACCAGCGGTGGGTAGGTGATCTAAAGACCGCACTCGTAGAAAAGCGAATACTGAAAAAAATTGATACCCCGCGTCCAAGTGATCACCTGCATGCCACCACGCCCTGTACTAATACATTCTACTAAAGCCACGGATTGACGAGTTCTGGGGGCTTCGCAAGCCAACCGATAGGGAAATGAGGTGGTGATTGTTACCACCGGGAGTTGATTCTCTTCCTTTCTTCCTTCCTTCCTCATTTTCTCTTGATGGTGTCGTGAAATTATATGCGATGAATGACACTTGCTCTTGTAATTAGAGTTGGTAGTCAAAGCTCACAGTATAGTTATACTAAGATAAAATATATTGTGAGTTGCGTGCTTTTCCTAAGCGAAGGGCAGGTTGTCTCCTTTATATACCCTTTTGTGGTTACACGAATAATACACTTTTAAGAAATACCCAGAACATGCTAGAATCCACTACATACTTCTTGAAGATCACATGACTATGTCACATGACCGACATAGTCATATGATTAGTAGGATAAGGAAACGTACATTTCAACACTTCCCTTACGATTCCATTCCTAACATAACTGAAAAAACCTCAAACAATACCCTGGTTAAACCCTTCGTACAAATATCTGCTAAGTTTTCCTCCGTTCCTATCCCTTCAATCTGTATCTTCCCTGCTTCTCGTAACTCTCGTGTATAGTGATGTTTGACATTGATGTGTTTCGTTCGATCTGATACTCCACTGTTTTCGGTAAGCTTGATAGCTGCAGTGC
>QFET01002332.1:0-10306 GCA_003316355.1 Tuber calosporum
TGTGAGTCATAGGATGTTTGTTATACTATGACTCACACGGCAGTCATAGTAAAGAGGTGACTCATGGTAAAGTCACCGGGGTTCGGGTTCTGGGAAAAGCGCCTATAGAAGGAGGGTCACGGACACAGATAGCTAGCTCTTCACGCAACCACCTAAGTTACTTCCTATGTTATATTTTACCTATTAGTTCAATCTATACTCTACTCTTATTACGACCATCCATTTACATCACCGACCGAAGGGTGATCTCAAGAAAGTATCGCTAAGGAGGAGTCGCACGGGTTAGGAGGGAAAGGACTCTGCGTTCCCTAGGCGACATAAGGCTACGAGACCTGAAGTGCGGTAAGACGAGTGGTACGTATCGTTACCTGTTGCTGTTAAAGAAGATAGTGTGCCTTGTCCGGCAGACTAAGTATAGGTTTGTAACAATCTTCATCGATCCTTCATATTGATCTGCAAGGAAATAGTCTTTACCAGGTATGTGCATGATATCGAAAACATAAGATTGCCGGAACACTCGCCATCTACTTTGGCAGTAAGGGAGGTCAGTCCGCTTCCAGAGAAATGATAGTGCCTTGTGGTCAGACACAACAGTGAACTTGGTGCCAAATAGCATTGGATGGAATGCCTAAATGGCATCCATAATTGCTAAGTATTCCAGTTCATTGACAACCTAGTCCAGCTGACCTATTGCAAAGTTCCTGCTGTAGAATGTGGCAGGGTATGCTTTCTCAGGAGAGCGTCCTTGGCCAACTCATGCTCCTGATCCAACTTTAGAAGCTTTAGTAAAAAGGTATATTCTGTTAGCTGATGTCTCCTATGAGATGGGGCATAGTGGAATTGTCTCCAAGGCCAAGCTCTTACCCTGTTTGAAGGCTACCTCAAGCATAGGTTACCATTGAAAAACCTCTTTGAAAATTAGGTCTGAGAGGGGTGCAGTGGTGGCGGCAAGGTCTGAGAGGAATTTTGCGTGATATATCACAACTCCTATAAAGCTTGTAACTTTTTTTTTCGATTTTGGTGAGGGCAATTCTTGGCTAGATCGAATTTTTCCACGATTTGCAGGTATTCCTCTCTCATTTATAATATGTCCTAGGAGTAAAAGCTTGGTGGTGAAGAATTTGCACTTGGCTAGCAATACATTGATATGGTGCAGCTGCAGACTTCCCATGATTGATCTAATGTGCGAAATGTGGTCCTCAACTGTTTCTGAGTAAGTTAGTTGGTAATGTAATCCATGTATGCCGAAACGACCTTTTTAAAAGATCTATCTTGGACAAACTCTATAACTCTCATAGCTGTAGCAGGAGCGCTCCCATCTCCTTGCAGCATTACTCTGCATGATAAGGATCCAAAGGTTATCTAGATAGTATTGTATTACTCATCACTGGGGAGAGCTCGAATTTGGAAGTACCTGTTAACTAGGTCTATAGTGGATCTGGACTTTGCTCTGGCAACAGTTCTAAGTATCCTCCTTAGTTGGGACCACTTCATAGTCCTTGATAGTAATATCATTCCTGTGGACAAGTTCTGCAAGCAGTATGATTTCACCATTGGGTGCAGCTTTGAGAATATGTTGACAGGGTTGTGTACCTTGGCCAGGTAAACGATGCCCTTTGCTCTCCAGTCTTTAATTAATGCTCTGTATGCTGGCCTGATCTTGTCAGGGAATGTTTAGAATCTTGGAAAAATTATCTGAAATTGTGTCATTCAGCTATATATGGTGGTTGACATCTCTCAAGTGTGGTAATTCTACTGTCTTGTTGTCAAAGAATACTTTATGAAATCCGTAAAAGAAATCACGTGCATTTGCTTCATTCATAGCTGAAAATCGTACATGTGTAACGTTCTTGTAGATCAAGTTTGTTCCTTTATCACAGGAGATGATAATAGATTTTCCGCAATCTATTATAGCACCGTGTGCAGTAAGGTAAGGGCCTGTTTGGCAACGCTACGACTGTTGCGTTCGTCTACCGTTCCCCATACAAAGTGACCATTTCGAAATGGAAGGAAACCAATATTTGAATGGGGAACGGTCAACGAACGTAACGGTTGCAGCGTTTCCAAACAGGCCCTAAGGCATTCCTAAGCAGATATCATAGTTGTCTAGGCAACAGACTACAGCTGCAGAGATATCGCCGCTGTCCTTATGAATCTGTATGACAGGTTTTGCCACATACTTGATTGCTGACTGTGATCCTTTAACTGTTATCTTCAGATTGATAGAAGTCTCGAGGTCCATGGTAGGGATATAGTGGGTAGTGACAAACTTTCCTGATATCAATTGTCTCCACTGGTCCCTGTATCGAAAAGTGTATTTGCTATTTGGGCATTGATTGTGATATATGCTTCGTGGACTTGGGATTGGGTTCCACTTAGTCCTGCATGGCTGGTGGTAACTGTGACTTTTTCCTTCACATGGGATTGTCTTCATGGGTGTGGTATGTTCTCCGGACAATCAGAGGTCTCCTAGATCCGACAGGTAATCGAATTCCACACTGCAGGGTTCTCCAATGCTTCTTCCTCTGAAAGCAGTTATCAGAGTAGTATATATGTTTTCCACAGTAGTAAAAGTCATTGTTAGTCAAAATTTTAACTCCGCTTGCACAATTATTACTGCTATGTAGAATATATAACAGGCGTACGAAGGGGTTTCTGTTGCATGCTAAGTAAGGAGAGGTATATATGAAAACAGATTGGTAGGAGTTCTGGTTCTTATTCAATGTAAGTGAGGTATATAGCAACCGCAGTATTTATACAAATGTGCATCCTGCACGCAAGTGAGATAAACACAGGGAAAAACATAGCAAGACCATAAGTGCAAATAATGTTTGACCCAGAAATCCGGCCAAGGAAATCCCGAATAACATTCGTAATTCTTGAATGGCAGGAGGGAAATATTATGAAAGAATATGATCTATATGACTAAGAACAATGCATAAAAGATGCATAAAACAACTATAAAATTCTGAACACCAGATTGTAAAACTCATATGAAAATCTTCTAACCTATCCTGTTCAATACTGTGAAATATAGAGAAATATATGTCCTAGCTGTGGTAAAAGAGCGGTATACAGGTAAACCGAAACTCGAATCAAGTATGAGAATATTCTATATTATCAACGATACACACCAATGAAATTAAATAGAAGATTTCAACACTTACCCACATTATCTACAGGTCAAGAGACCGACGATTGATTTGTGTACTGGTTCTGCTAAGATTTTGGTTCAGATGTTGGAGAGGTTATTTGCGGAATCAACTTTGAGCAGTGTGAACATACCATCTATTAGACAATTGAAAGACTTAAAGTATTGGACTGCGATATGCTTTGATCGAAGATTCACATGAGGGATGATATCAAGCAAATGTGGAAAGGTATTGTCTACATGCATAGCAATTGGTACGGGCAAGGGACTAGCAGAAAGACATTTAAGGAGTCACTCAATGTGGCATATTCTGTGAAACATAGATACAAATTCTGGTTCGGTTGTAGATACCGTGACACAGGATTGTTTCTTCGAAAACTAAGAGATACAGGAGTTGTTAAACATCACTACAAATCCTGAAAATGACTCTCAGGTATCAACACATCCTGCATAGTCAGCAACCACATAGATGTCGATGGCATTTGTTGCTTTTTGATGGTAATATAGGCTGATCAATTTAATTCTATGAACATATCTGCGGATGTGTTTAGCGGCCTTCAAAAGTTCTTTGATAGGGCAAGAAGATAATTGATAGATAAATAAAATTGTACACGCTAGAGCGGGGTTTGTTCCAGTGGTCAAGTACATGAGAGAACATATCTGGCACAAATGGTGACTAAGCAAGGATTGGATTTCACATGACTAATAGTTATAAGTCCTAGGATTATACGATTTTGAACTATGACTCATTAGAGGTCGTAGGGTTTTACATCGAGCATACTAGATGCGATCATGGTTATATTATGATTGGTTGATCGTGTGCGTGATCAATCTTTGTGAGTCATATTATGTAATGATTTATGCACATGACTCACATCATGAGTCATGGGTTTCACTCATGTGACCACTTCAGGGCACAAAATTTGATTCAAAGTCTTGATTGGTTATGTACGCTGCTCAGTTGACTCATAGGAGTCAGCTGATGGAATTCATAGTATGACTCAATATTAGTTATGCCAAGAATGTGACACATAGATATGAGTCACGAGGGTTAGGGTTGAGGGAAGAGTGTTTATATAAGAACTTCTAGGGGGCTTGTTATTAGGACCTGCCTTCCTGATAATCAAGATGACCTCTTCTCCTGCCTCTCTACCTGAATCCTTAACTCCACTGGTGTCCTCGTTCTCTCTGCTAGGTTCCTTAATAGGGACCCAGCCTCACGCCTCAAGGACTCCTGCTCGGTTGTTATAACCAGCGCCTCTGAGCACGCCTCCTCACTCCTCCTGCCCGTCCCCCTATTCTCAGCCAACATGAGGTCTGAGAGGGCCTTCTTCACCTCCCCCTATACACAGTGCCACAACTGCTGGGGCTTTAGCCATGTGGGCCCCCAATGCAAGACCCCCCACCCAGTCTGTCTCTTGTACTCCCTTCACCACACGAGAGCTGAACACAGATGCTCCAATTCCTCATGCTGCAAGAAGGGTAAAAGCAAATCAGTACTAAACTGCTGCCTGACCTCCCCCCCACACTGCCTCAATTGCGATGGTGATCACTCCGACTGTGACCGAGACTGTCCATCTAGGCCCCCTCATCCCTGCCTAGCACTGCTTGCCGCCCCGCACCCGACGGACAATGACGAGATGGATGTCTTATCAGAGCTCCCTCTGGACACCACAATAACTTCAGCCCCTCCACACTGCCTCCAGGTCCCTTGGGTCCTGCCGTTGACATAACCACTCCGAGGCCCAGGAGGCCCGCCCCGTCTGCCACTGGCATGTCCAGGTCCTCCTCACAGGACGGTGCCCCGCCCACCTAGGTGTCGCCCAGCCCCACTCCTGCCCACCGTGATCTTATGGGCTCTGCCCAGTAATGGATTACACAACCACCCCTCCTGCGCATGTAGCCCCTAGGGCCTTGACCTTTCTCTCCCTTGCTCAACACAACTGCCAGGGTATTTCGGATGTGTATTCTTCCTTTTTTAATTTCTTAGTTGAACTTTCCTTTCCTGATTGCCTGGTGATTGTCCAAGATCCTCCGCTGTTATGAGGACGTGTACCTACATTTGCAGGGTTCAACTCCTTCTCCACCCCTTATTCCTCCCCTAAAAGGCCTCGTGTGGCTTGTCATGTTTCTTCTTCCCTACTCTCCTAGAGTGTCTTACTTCCCATTTTGTTTGGGAGATCTGACACAGTGGACCTTGATTTTTTCCAGACAGATAGACGGTTTGGGTTTTCCTTTTCACGCCTTCGGGTACTGAACTCCTATTCTCTCCCTGGCAGGGCACCGGCCTTGCGTGCTATTTCTCCTCTTGTGTTGTTTCCAATGGATGGGTTTCCTGTTCTTTCCCTGGCAGACTTCAATATCCACCACCCTTCTTTTGACCCACTACCGGCCCACTCACCCTCTTAGTTAGCAGGTTCTTTTCATTACTCTTTCAGGGCTGCCGAGCTTGGCTACGAGCTTTTGCAAAGCCCTGGTGTCTACACCCGCTGCCCTTGGGTGGCGGGGGCAGACCATCTGTGTTAGATCTTTCCTTTGCTTCTCCTGTATTATTTCCTTTTTTCTCCTCATAGAGCACTTCCCTCACCTTAACTGGCTCAGACCATGTCCCCATTTTGCTCTCCTTTAGCCATCCTAAAGACACCCAACCTCCTCCACGCTCCAACTAGGCCATGACTGACTAGGCCACCCTGTCACCTGTGCTTGAGGAGCTGACGGTCCCGAACGCCCCCTGCCTCCACACCACCGCCTCAATATCCTTATGGTCTAACACAAATTTCTGTCGTGTTCTCTCCCTTCTATGGAAGTATAGTACCCTCTTGCGCCGATCCCTCAAGGCTAAGCCCTGGTAGTCACCCCTCCTCTCTACCCCTAGGAAGGAACCCCACTGCGCTGCTCATATGGGTCATGCTTCCGGCTCTTCTAGCGACATCTCTGCCGCCAGACTGGCCTGCCTCAGCTACTTCAAAGCCATAAAGATAGTAAAAAAGCCCCTCTAGACCTCCCTCCTCCTCAACGCCACTACCTCTACCCTTTGGGCCATTAAACGTCTTGCTGTAGGCTGCTCCACAACTCGTTTCCCAACTCTCCCAGGGGCCAACACCCTGGAGACTATTAATAATGTCCTCCTCAATCATTTCTTTCCTCCACTTACCTCCCCCAGTGTCCCTTCCATCCTCTGCCCCTACTCAGACGCCCCAGAGCTGTCCTCAGATGAGATCTCTACCGCCCTTAAGGCCTCCTCTTCCTCCTCAGCACCAGGCCCGACGCTGTCCCCTATGGGGTATGGAATGTGGTCCACCGCACCTCTCCCTCCCTATTAATTTCACTCCTCTCCCCTCTCCTCCTCCATAGTTGCCACCCACCTTCCCTCAAAAAGTCCAATGGCGTGGTCCTGTACAAGCCAGGCATGCCATCCTTATGACACCACAGCCTCATTTAGGGTCATCGTCCCACTAGAAACAATCTCCAAGGTTCTGGAGAGAATTGTCGCCTCCTGCCTGGCCCTCGTCGCCAGCGCATGTACACTCCACAGTCCCAACAAATGTGGCTCCTTTGCGGGCCTTTCTTCCTTTGATGCCATTACCAGCTTTGTCCATATAATCCACACCCTGCACCGCCCAGCCCTCTGCGTCTACAACCTCTTGCTAGATATGATAGGGGATTTTGATAACGTGGATCCCGAATATCTCTCCGCCGTACTTAGTAAAAATGGTGTCAACCACTACCTCATCTCCTGTGTCAGATCCTTCCATACCGGCCGCACCTGCCGTCTTCTTTTCCAGTGCTCATGAGAATTTTTTTCTTCGGTCTCTATTGACACCCCTCTGTGGTCTCCTTCATCTCCTTTGCTTTTTGTTATTTATCTTTCTTCCCTTCATTTCTCCCTTTCTAAGGGCCTTATTCTTTCCTATGTTGATGATTTTGCATTGACTTTATCTTCTTCCTCCTACAGCAGCAATGTTCAGCTACTGCAAGCGGCCTTTTCCTTAAATCAACTTCTGTGGGGCAACGCGCCAGGTTCCCTTTTCACTTCCTAAGACGGAGCTTATCTACTGGCATACTAAGAACCAGCTAGGCTATCCTTGCATTATTACCATACACTTGGATGGACAGGTCTTCCATCTTGCCAACTCTCTCAGGTGGCTCAGGTACTGACTGACACCATCTATTTCCACCTCCACGTATTTCTCCCAGTGTCTTGCCGTTGTTCAAGGCGCCTTAGCCACTGTCCACAGGCTTTCCCCCCACCTGTGCTACCGCCTCGCTGTCTCCCTTCTTCTCCCCAACCTTACATACGGGGCTGACCTCTTTGTACCCTCCCGCGGTATGCTACGGCACATGAACGTCTTCAGACACTAGATCCAGAGATGAGATACCTACTGCTTTCGCTCTGCAAGACTCTCTGTCCTCTCCCTGGAGAGCTGCCTCCCACCTATCGCCCACTTATGTGCCCACGGGCGTGGGCTTGCTGCACTCAGACTGGTGTGCGCCCCCCCTACCATCAACCCTGCCGCATGGTGGCTCCCACTTGACTTTCCCTCAATCCTCCAATCCCGTGCTCCTGACTCATGGCATCACCTTGCTAGATGTCTCCAACTCAATGTCAATCCTCACCACAGGAAAACTGCTCCTCTCTCACCACCTGTCCACACACACCTCCCGCTAGATCCGATGGCCCACTATGTACTCCCCATCTTGGGCTCCATGTCCTTCGCCCCTATACCACACGCAGATCTCACATCCCTTAGTCCTCCTCTGCCCCCGATGAGTGCCATGCAAGCCACCTACACCGGCCTTAGGAGGCGGGCCCACCAGACCCTTATCAACAACTGGGGAGATGCCTGTCCTCCCCCGCCCTACTGCCCCTACAAACCGTCCCTGTCCCACATCTTTTTATGGACTTGGCCTGTTTATGCCAGGCTGCATTTATCAGATGCGTACCCACAAGAGCTACCTGGCCCTCCACACCTTATAGGCCTCGATGGGGGAGCCCACACTCTGTCCACGATGCGGGGACTATGATGAAGACTTCCAGCATGCTATACTCTCCTGCTCGGCCACCGCCGATGCCTGCAGGCGCCACCTCCTAGGCGTCTTGGGAACAGGCCCAACCAACCCTATCTGGTCCTCCATACCACTCCTCCTCAACCTGGTCCCCTATTTACTAGACACGCAGGTTGGCTTCCCGGGTGACATGCCTCTGTCGCAACCCCCTTCTCCGCCTCCTTTGGTCCTCCCCACCCGAACCGGATCTTCTTCCCGCCACCTGATTTCCTCCCCATGTTCGCAGAACCTTCGATTTTCTCCTTACTTAAAGGCTTGGTTTCTGTAAGTTTCCTTGGTTGGTTTTTCCATACTTGAGTTTACCGTACCTGGTATATGGACAGTTACCTGCCAAGTTGGAGTTTTTATGTGCAGATGGTTTCCTTTGTTTTTGGTTTTTGGGATTAAGGTTTTGTTTATGCCATAGCTAGCGCTGCAGGCAAGTTATTGTACCTTAACACTGAATATATGATATAAAAAATTAAATAAAAATTAAATAAAAGAAAAAAGGGCTTGTAGTTAGGACATGCTTCGCTTCTCCTATTTTCCATCCCCTACTTCTTGCACCACCACATCAAAAGTGTACTCGGTTCCCACAATCCCAGCCACATCTCGACTCGCTTAGGTCTATGGGTACCATAAGCCTGGTCATGCCGCAAGCCGGTCCCCCTCCTCCGCTCTCTTTTCGCCTCTGCCCCTGCTTCATCTTCAGCTACTGCCTTCATGGTGGACATCCCTACGCGCATCAGCTTCCTCTCCTCCTTCGTTGAAGAAACTAAGGACGTTATCAACTTCTCCTCCTCTCTGGTCCCAAATCTCGCCCCCTTCGGCCTCAAAGACAACCCTACTGGAGAGATCACCTTGATCCCTCTGATGTGTGGTGCCCTCAATGCAATTTTTGCCCTTGGCGCCCAGCTTGACTTCCTCTCCTCAGCAGTTGCACTTCTCACTGCTGGCTTACCCAACTTCACCCTAACAGCTAACCCCACGGCCCCCAGTATGGCCTCAATCTGTTCTGAGCTTCGTGACTTGGCCAACTGTGTCACTCTCGCCCCTCCTTCCACCACCACTACTACTCCCACCATCACTATCTGTCCTGGCATGAGCCAGAGGTGCGCAGCGCCTCAATCTGCCCTCTCTCCCCCACCTCCGGCCCCTGCCACTGAAGGCACCCCCCTCGTGATCCATGGTTTCTATTGCGATCAATTTTCCGCCACTGTGATACTTCCGCCCCCTCTTATGCCCAAATCGTGGTAGGTATAAGGAATAGGAGACATTCCCCTGCTAGCCCTCCCTCTGTGCCCAAGTTAGTGGCCCCAACTACCAACCAAGCCACCTCAGCCTCCTCTCCTCCTGGCTTCCCATCTCCTGGATCACAACTAGCACCCTCTCCACCCCCTGTCACCACTGTAGTTCGCATATTTTTCACCCCCCTGTCCTCACCCGCCCTCTGCCCCGATGCCGTGATCCACTCTGGCCTACTTTCAGACCTGGTAACCTTGGACCTGATTGTTGCCAATTCCGCCCGTCCCGGTAGCTTCAAGGCCTTTGTCGACGACTGAGGCTCTGTCTCCCACACTGGCCTTGATGGCCTAGTCCCTGCCGTCTCTTACTTAGCATATTTTGTGAGCCTGACTAGGCGCCTCAAGCAATCATTTCCAGTCGGAGACAACCCATGGCTCCCCTTCAGCCCAACACCTACAGCCATTCAGATTGCGATCCATACTGTTCTCTGTGCATGCCTCTCTGAGAATGAAGATGACCTCTTCTCCCGCCTTTCCACTTCAATCCAAAACTCCACCGGTGTCCCTATCCTTTCCGCTAGGTTCCACAATAGGGAACCTGCCTCATGCCTGAAAGAATTTTGATCGCTAGTGATAACCACTGCCCCTGACTATGCCTCCTCCCTCCTACTACAGGTTCCGCTCTTTTCAGCCAACAGACAGTCTCTACGGGCCTTTTCCTCTTCTCCCTACACACAATACCACAACTGCTGGGCCTTAGGTCATCTGGCCAGGTGGTGGAAAACACCCTACCCAGTCTGTCCCTTCTGATCTCCCCACCACACGAGAGCTGACCATTGATGCTCCAATCCCTCCCCCCCCTCCT
>QFET01002333.1:3950-15070 GCA_003316355.1 Tuber calosporum
AAAAAAAAAAAAAAAAAAGAAAAGTAAAAAGAGGGCTTGTGGTTAGGACTATTCACACAACCATCCAATTTCATTCCTATAGAATTGCTTTACCTCTTAACCTATCCACTGCTCGATTAGCATTGTGCGATACGAACCATAGGGTTCGGCTATCGATACATGCTAGGCATAGACCTAAGAGCAATACTGGATCCTTGCCTTATACTACGCGTTGTAATAGTACTACAACCTTGGCGGCTGAGATTAGCCCCAGGCCCCATACCGGACTCTAAGGACAGCCTGGTTATATTTATCCAACAGACAGAAAAGTAGTAACATAGTGCAAGTCCGCTGACACCATAGAATCGTAATATTTGGTTGCATCTCCTAAGCAACACCTAACCACAAAATGGCGAACTTTACAGATAGCGACATTGACCTTAAAAGGGAGAAATCGATATCTCAAGACTCCGTCCAGCACTCGAAGAAGCACCCAGTATGTACATATCTCGAAGTCAGTCACAATGCGCCTCAAGTCAAGTCACACTACTGCCTGCCTCACCAGCCGGATTACTCGAACCTGAAACACCAAGACCAGAAAGAATGTCTGCACCTGGACCAGAAACTGCTGGTGGTGGAACTGGAATTCAACTAGCAGGATTCACAACTGCATAGTTCCAAGAAATCCTGAACCTGATCTACAATTAGAGAGATATAAGGAACAAACGGACTAAGATTGAGAAACCTGGTACCTTTCATGGAATAAGGACCAAACTCCGAATCATCATAGTACAATACCAATTATAATTAGAAGTAACATGAGACACACAACCTACAGAACACATTATCTACGTCAATAGGCTGCTTAGGGATGTAGAAGGATGCTGGAATACTATATTTACAGAAGTCTGCAAGATTGAGACCTGGACAACATATGAGGAATCCAGTACAGCCCTCAAGGACCAGTTTGGAGATGTTGATGCAGATAGTGCAGCTAGGACAATGCTTGACTGCTTAAAGCAAGGCAAGGAACCAGTGACTGAATACATGAATGACTTACGCCTGACAGCTACAGAGAACAATGAGCACCATGATATGCAGAGACGACAGTTCCTTAATGGAATTAACTGAAAGCTCCAAGAAGCATAGGCAGCAGACCACATGGTAAGTTCAAAAGTCGATGCCCTCGCAGCATGGGCAATTGAAAAAGAAAACTGGATCAACATGATCAAGCACCTGAAAATAAATAACAGTACTTTCATCAGACAACAGGAAATGCTAAGCCATGATAATAGCACCTGGAGTTCAAGTAACAATACTGAAACCTAAATAGACTTAATGGACCTAGATGCAACCAATGGACACCCACAACTAAACCTCTCAGAAGTAGAATTTAAAGGAATAAGGGACAACAACCTATGTTTAGGATGTGCCAGGCCAGGGCACAGATTTTGTGACTGTCGCAATGCAGGAGATGAGAAGGACTATTCTAGGCAGTTCGACAGTAAGACTTAAAATAACCACTGTAAACCACAAACTAACCTGAGCGAAATTGAGACCTGAGAAGCACCACAAGTGTCTTGAAACTAAGAGAGTCCACAGGTTGCGATGGGTGTCTGGACAACACAACCAAAACTATCGGATTCGGCAATATCTATATGGCACTTGCAAAGACCGAAATATTCAACAAGAAATACACCATGCCAAGGTTGAAATAGAATTACATAGCAAAGACATGTCAGTCATCATTAACGGCATGATTCACTCGGGCGTAAAGCAAACTTTATCTATAAGGAATTCAGCCAACAACACTGTATACGAATGAAGAAAGCAAAAGAAATAAGGGAAATCCACCTCTAGGATAGGGAACCAAGCGCAATGGGACCTATTACGCATATAGCGGAAGTGCCTATGGACATTGACAGCCATAGGGCAGTGGCAACCTTCCAATTAGCACATTTACCCAACCAGAAGGCAGTGTCAGGGCTGGCATAGGTAAGAAGATACAACCCAAGGTCGACTGGGAAAGCATCAAGAATACTTTTCATAGGGAGAGGTGTACCAAGGTATGCCTACAAAAGTCACCAGCAGTGGACCTACTCCCTCAAGGCGAAGCCCTGGAAGAGAATTCAATGATACAATTCACCAAGATCCAGGCCAAGGATGTCCAAAACATCCTAATACCAAGATTAAACGAAACATCAACAATCTTTACCAATGGATCAGCAAGGTCACCAGGATATGACCTGTTTGCGAGCGAGAAAGTTACACTATTGGCAAAAGACTAAAAACTTGTCAGTACCAGAATAGCCTTCAAACTACCAGAAGGTACCTATTGGCGAATTGCTCCATGCAGTGGGTTAGCAGTTAAACATCTGATTACTGTCAATGAGGGAGTAAACAAAGCTGACGATATTGGTGAAATCAAGGTAGTGCTATGTAATCTGGGTAAGGACGATTATACAGTTGAGCCAGGAAGCAGAGTCAAACAATTAATATATGAAAAGATTGTCTTAGGACAATGTGGAGAAGTTGAGCAATTGGTTCCCACCAAGAGAGGCAAAGCCAGGTTTGGAAATATCAATAAACATAACCCAAAAGAATCGAGATCAACAAGATATTTCACACCTCCTTCGGCAAGTTCTATCAAAGGGGCCAAGTTACAGGAATCCTCAAAGTGGATTATAAGGCAAACAAGCCCTGTAGGATTCAAGCGATCAACATTAACACCGAATTGACCATCAAGGCAATGAATGCACAGGAAAAGGAGAAGACAGGGAATATTGTACCAAGGGAGTATCATTAGTACCTGGACATGTTCAAGAAATAATAATAAATGCGGGTCACATGACATCGGGCAAAGATAAATTTAGAGATCAACCTCAGGAATTGAGAAAAATTAGCACTAAGAAATTTGTACCCATTGGGAGAAAACAAACTGCAAGAACTAAGAGAATATCTCTCTGTCAACAAAAACTAAGGCTGAAACTGAGATTCTTATGCAAACGGAGGATCGCAATCCTGTTTGTCAAAAAGAAAGATGGTAAACTATTACTATGCGTGGATTACCAAGGACTCAACTAAGTCACCAAAAGGGACAGATATTGGGTATCACTGATAGGGGAGGCCCTGGACTGGCTAAAGACTGCCAAAATATACACCAAACACGATATCTGAAATGCCTACCAAGACCTCAGGATCATTTAGGAAGAGGAATGGAAAGCAACATTTTAGACAACATACGGAATATATAAATATACAGTCATGCCATTTGGAGTTAAGAACGCCCCAGCAGCCTTCCAGAGATCGGAAAACAGAATTCTAAACCGTTTCCTGGATATCAGGTGTATTGTTTACCTAGACAATATTCTGAAATACTCGTAAAACCTGTAATAACACCAAAGTCATGTCAGAAAACATCATGCAAGCCTTATGAAAGGAAAGAATCACACACAAGTCATCTAACTTTGAGTTTCAGAAATAAAGAACTGAATACCAGAGATTCATCATCAATGCCGAATTAGTCAGTGTCAATCCCTTCAAGACTGCAGTAATATGGAAATGAAAACTGCATGAAATCAAGAAAGGGATACAACGCTTTATAGGATTCTGGAACTTCTATTGGCGATTCATAGAAGGTACAGCCGTATAGCCAAACCCTTATATGAACTCTCTAAAAAGAAGTCTAATAGAACGGGACAGACCGACAGGGGCTGGGATTCGATGAAATAGGTCGACGCCTAACCTCTGAACAACTCCTTATAATCTATGATTCTGCCAAGGAAATTATTCGTGAATCCGATGCATCGAAATATGTATTCATAGGCATATTATGACAAAAAGGATCCGATGGAATGTGGCACCCAGTGCCATACTTATCCTTGACAAAGACACCCGCGGAATGCAACTATGACTGCCACGATTAGGAGTTATTGGGAATTATTCAGTCATTGAAAGAATGGAGACGCTATGCGAAAGGAAGTAGGTACCAAGATCTGATCCTCACCTACTATTAGAATCTGATCCCTGTCAAAACAACCCAAGAGCTTAATGATAGGTTAATACGTTGGAGTAGGACACTAACTCAATAGGAAATTAAGATACAATATAGACCGCGAAAGGATGTGGGCAAACCTAACCCCCTTACAACAAGACCCATAGATATTCCCACAATGGACAAAGAAAGGATCCTACAGAAAAAAAGAATCCTACTACCAAAAGAACTGTTAGGCACATGCGTACAAGGTACTGGAATCCAGCATAGAATTTATATGAAAATTGGGCTGAGATACTTCTAATACCCCTGTGGCACCCTTGTTGGGCCAGCATGTCAGGTGATGCAACTCAGCAAAATGTGTCCCGGTACTAATAACCGAAATTGGCGCCCCTTTGTAACACCATGTACATCGTCGCCATCTGCCTGACCACATGCTGTCTTCTGGATATATCAAGAGGGAGACCTGCACCAGCTAAAGCAACTGGTATCAAGTGCATAGGATCCGTATTGGCAGAGTTTTGCTCTAGACTGTATAGACTTGTCTAGATTGGACAGAATGTGACAGGACGCTCCGCAAAAATATTAGAATAGGATTTGTAGGCTCCAGGAGAAACATGAGAACCTACTCAGACCCCGAAAGACGTGCCAATCTTGGTATAACGACCAATTGGAACAGGTTGATAAGGAGAGGTATAACAATACGAGATAGTATTGGACCGATGTCAAATCTTAAGTTATCCCTAAAGCTATCCGCAAGACACTAGGAAAGCTATTAATATCGAGAGAGGTCACCAGCTAGTTGGCCACTTGGAGTTCTAATAAACTATTGGTAAATTCCAGTTTGAACTACCTAAGTTTAAGAGGCAAAACAATGAACGACATCTCCAACTGAGAAATGGGTCACACTCTAAGGAAATAAAGGAGGTCAGACTTGTCGATAAGCTGCGTGGGGTAACAATATTCTCCGAGTCAGACAGTTCTGGGACCTAGGTTTGAAGAATGTAAACGGTGGGAAGTATATTAAAATATGGTTGTCAGATGTAGTTTGCGAATACTCAGACGTGGGATATAATATCGTAGTTCATTGTGAGCTATAGACATTATCAAACAAGGTAGCAGAGATCTTATCAAGATTATAAGTTTTACCCGAAATATTTACATCTGGGCCTTCCTCGACAGTCTCTGTTTATAAAAGTAAGATTTAAGCCTAGTCAGATTCGCTTATCCTTAGAATCGACTACTCCTAACAGTATCTAGATATTTCTCCTTGTTACCAAGGCTCAATATATAACTATCGGTTACCTTAAAGTCATACCAGTGGAATCACACAAGCTCATAGCTGATTCCACCCTCCTCGCCTAGTCTATTCTTGAACCTTGTCTACCAAACTTTGTCTCCTCTATTGAAATCATCCTATAGGACTACATTCTGGAGATCGAAAGCCTTCTTTACCCATACAAACCCTCCTGATTCGCCTACCCTAAACTCATCCTGATATACAAGATTTCATCCAAATCAATAAAGAACTTCATAGGCCATCCATCCGATACCACGCCCTCATGGACTACGACCGTGAAGTTAGTAGAACTTTCACCTCTTTCTCTATAGACATATCCTTTACCCCTTCCATATAGGGATTCGAGAGACATTCACGCTCCCTCCTAACAAGGTCCACACGGCAACTAATGGAAGATACGGACAATGCCATGTCTGATATCGATGTGGTATCTCTTGCGTGAAGTGACCATGCACCAGGACGTTCCATAGATCTTCACAAGCCAGAAACCAGGCATTGGAAAAATTGGCAACAATGGATTGGAATACCAAAGGGAAAGTTCGACCAAACATTGCGTGAATCAGGCGACCATACTCATCTGGTCTACTATGCACTGTCCAATTAAACGGAGGTTGAGGCAGACCAACTTCAGCACCATCCAAAACATATCGCACGGAAGGAACAAATCATGAGAGAAGAGTTAAAACAGGTCTATAATGGGTTAGCAAGGCTAGAGACAGAGAGGTTGACTCTTCAAAAAGAATGTACAAAATAGCTGTAGGCCAAGTTAAGAGCTGAAGAACAATGGGCTACGCACTGCGAAGCAGTTAATACTCTACTTCAAGCCAACATCGGTGCAACAATGGAGGACTCTCTAGACTGAGATTGCTAATTGGAACAAGCCATAACCCGCCAAAGAGACGAACTTGTGCATAAGCAGGTTGTGGCACAGGAAAAAATGTGAGGACCAGACAGGTGTTAAAGGTACTGCAGCAACGATTAGAATAAGAACCAAATCAATGAGAGGCTAATAACAAAAGGCAGAATGCAACGTTAGACCGAATGAGTTGTATGTTGGCACGAATAGGCGAGGCAGTACTTTTAATAAAAGTTGCCAGAAACCCAGCTAGTGTTTGGGAAACAGTGGAACAGCAGCCAGTGGAAATTACCGAATTGGAAAAACGGACCACGGCAGACTGCGGGGATTAATTCCGATTCATTCCCTCTCGGTACAAGGGTAAAGGAGACGATCGTGGAGAAGGTAACAACAATAATGGGAAAGGAACTCCACTGCCTCTACAAGCGAATGTACCTAATCCGGGCGGCGATGACTCTGAGGCAGCTAGGTCTGCAATCCGCTCCTGAGCCGTGAGGTAAATCTGGATGAGAGGGTTGTACCCCTGCAGCATCAAGGTCAAGGACTGGATCAAATGGGGGTCCAATTCAGGTGCACGGCGGCCCCTAACCTGCTCGGCGATTGCAGGATTGTAGAGGTGGATCTGGCAGTATTGCGCCTCACGATCCCCTGCAGGTACTATTGGGCCCTGCCTATGATAGAGAGCCCCATTCACCTGGAAGAGTTGAAAGGTACCCGCAATCTGTCCCGTCCGGTTGTCGGAGTTGTAGTTGATGCTGGTGAATGCAAAGAGGTCATTCCACCTACACAGCCCCTCTCGAAATGTCCTTGCTCGTGCATCAGGTCCACTCATCTAAGAATTGAGGGGCTCTTGTAGCACACGCATCCTCTCTACCTCCACCTTACCATGCTTGCAGCAGACCTCAAAGCTAACCACTCTACCTCGTGGTTGGTTGGTTGATAATTCTGAGATCCACTGCAAAGCATGGCAAGCAGTGCACTCCCTATCCATCCTCCCAAGATCATGACTTGTCCACCCAGCCCGAAGGTTGAGAAAAGCCAAAGGTTCCCTACTTCAAACCTCCGGCATTTCCTGCTCTCGGGCCAGGTGAACAAGTCCCACATCTCTCTCCCCCTCCCCTTCCACAATCCCCTCCCTTTCCTCCCTCCTCCTTGCCTAAATTGGATCCCACCTATTTGCTTCCAACTATTCCTCTCCCCTGACATAATAACAACTACTTGAAGATATAACATACCAAACAGTCCCTGCAGCTTCTCTTCAGTCTCCCCCTGAAGGTTCTTGCAAACGCCTCCACCCCTCTCCCCCTCCTGCAATGACTGCATACCTGGACTTCCTCCTCCACTCCTAACATTGCTTCCTCTTGTTATTAAATTTACTCCAGCAAGATTTGGGCTATAAACATACCTTCCACAGGATGTCTACAATCTTGCTCGTTCCTGGCAAGACCTCACAAGTTTAACTCCAATATTGGAGATAGCATGATATCCTCCATATTGCCTAACATATTGTGAGTATCTGTTTTCTAACCTTGTCTAGAGTAAGGGTTGATAAACTCTGATTATCCTCCACTATTGGCAGCCCTGGCACCTCTGGCCCATACCCAGCAGGGACAATTGGTACAGGAGGTACAACTCCTGCTCTTCTCCCACGTATCTTTCGCTATTTTCACATAAAGATAATCAATATACTCCTTGCAATACAAGTTGGGGGAAATTCACACTCACGAGGCAATCTCTACATCCCTGGCGCAAATTTCCTCTATTATCTCTATCGAAATCGTTCTCTTCTTTCTCTCTCCGACACCTCCCACATAGAGGCATGAGTCCTATCGTTCTCTACTGGTCAAAACCTTATGTAAGCTTTTCTTAATACCCGAATGAAATAACTGATGGAAGTAAAAAATACCGCAAAGGTTCCCAGGTGGAACTCTGTTGCAATTTGGGAGTTCTGGCTAAACGGAGGGCGCAGTTCAACAACAATTAAAAAGAAATAGTGTTGTATGAAGGAGGATATTGTTGAGGAAAGAGAGGGGAAGAGGCTTGCAGATACTGATCTCACACCTGGTATCGCCAAGCCACCAACACATTTGTATTCTCGATGGAATACTGGACTGCCTTGTTCAAACTAGGGCCACTACAGTTTGTCATCTTTACATATATATGCAATCAGTAAATATTACAGAGATTAGGAGAAACTGTCCGGTACATATTAGAACAGACCTTGCCCCTGCATAACATGCGTTATATATTCTATCTCCATTTCAATTCAAGAAACTTGGCTCCTTAATATTACGTATTGTAAGTATCAATGCTTAAAGGAGTGGTGCTTGTTCTTCCAATACATGTCCAGATTTTTAACATAATTTGTTCAGCCTCCTTATAGTTAGTTTAAACTTGACAATTATAAGTAATGCAAATAGCCCTCATATTTGAGCCTTAATTATATAACATAAGTTGGTGTAACCTTTACCTCTAATTTGGCTATTTATTTATTTCTTTGTCTATTTACCCCTGAATTCATTTGTATATTCATTCATCTGGTTATTTCTTTGTATTCTCTCATCTTCTTGTATTTTCATCTTTATTTATTTCCTTTAATTCTGATTTAATTCTATATTACTTATCTACAGTATACAATTTAAAACCTAAAATGTAAAATACAAAATTTCATTTTGTTTTATTTTATTTTTTACTTTTATTATTTATTGTTTATCTTTCTTTGCTTATATTACATTTTATATTTATTTTTATTTGAATATGTAAATGGGTTTTGCGCGCCAGAATTGGTGCATAAAGCAGGATTGCAGGCAAAGAGGAGAATGGTGCTGGTTACGACAGTGGATGAAGATACTGCGGAGAGGGGAGGGGGGGAAGGCTCCTTTTATACAAATACCAAACTCTGTCAAGCCTTTTGGTGACCAAAAATTCAGTATGGTGTACAATACAGTACAGGTATAGCATAGCCGCTAAAAACCGTTGTGGTGGCTGGTTGCTATACAGGTGTGGCCATATAAAAACAAAAAAAACCTTGGCAAAAAGAGTATCTGCAATACCACGCACAGTACACTCCACCATAGCCCTAAATAGATTATGCACCAGAGCCACAACAACGCCCATAGTGGCTGGAAAAACGGCAGCGGCTCAGCCCTCAAGTGCCTATCCGCTATACAACAACAGCTTACAGGCAACGGAAAATCCATATCTGCAATCAGAGATTTACAAACTTTTTCAAGGATATTTTATCTCCATTCCTCTCGTCTCTCTATTGCTCAAATTATTCTTAATTTCACGTGCATTTGATGACATCATCTCGCGAAGAAAACACTAACTGTTACATGTATAGGTAAAAATTTGGCTTGTCGCCAAGACCCCCAAAATATCCAGTCTCAGAAGTACAACGCAGGGTATTTCAAAACGCGGTGCGAATGTGCGACCTGATAAAAAGTGTGCCCAGATCTACTGTCCGGTACATATAAGACTAGGATCCCCCTCCTCGGCCTCCAGGAGTGCGCGTATGGTGGCTTTGTTAAGTGTAGTAAATTTCCTCCTTGTATTGGTTGTAAATAGCAAGATTTGCCCAAGTTTGTGGCTGGTAAATCATAAAGTTTTCTCAAGTTTGTTGGTGGTAAAATTAGTTGCTAGGTAAGTACGAGGCTTAAAAAAGTTGCAACTTTATTTTCTGAAAAATCAGTAGGCTGTGGGCCCTAACCTGTATTGTGTAAATTTTCTTGCTAAGGATTGTTTGCTTACAATGAAAACCTTTTCCTGCTGCAAGAATACAACCAGTTTAAGCAGTGTTTCTTACAGCTTTCCTACAGCGTTTTTCAATCACTTTTTTATCCAGTCCAAGGGTGTCTACGAATAATTTTTCCCTTCACCACGCATACTCTTCCAATTTATCAACCTGGAATCTATTTTCACTTACTTTTCCCTATAGCATTGAACAACTACTAATTACTTGAGCAACAGTTACCTTCATTCACTTTACTCTGTCCTACCTCGGTCCTCTGTCCTACCTCCTCCTCCTTCCTGACGTCCTCCTCCGTCCTGCCGTCCTCCTCCGTCCTGCCGTCCTCCTCCGTCCTGCCGTCCTCCTCCGTCCTGCCGTCTTCCTCTGTCCTGCCGTCCTCCTCCGTCCTGCCGTCCTCCGCTCTCCTGTCTTCGTCCATCCACATTGAGTAGGTTGTTCTTCTGCCGTCCTCGTACCTCTTTCTGCTATCCTACTACCATCCGCCAACTATCGTCCTATTCAATCTCTCTCATATTTTCTCTCTCTGCGTCTATTGTTTCACAATGACCTTGGCTCTTCTAGGTTCATACTGAATCTCTTTGTCGTGCCACAGTTTATACTTCTACTTTGGATCCTTGGGAGGTTTATACTCTCCCAGTTTCTCCTTATTTTGCAAATATTCCTTCCTTTAATCCTTTATGTATTATTTAATATCTCAAATTTGTTTTGATTTGGCTATGAACAAGATTTTAAAATACGAAATAATAATAATGCATTATAGTAAAAAATGTTCCATTAACAGCGAACTGTACTGGAAACAGCACCATGATCAAGTATAAATATTATATTCATAATATAAAGCTCAACCAGGACTGACGTTCCAAATGGCGAGTTAGGCCATCAGTACACTTAAAGTAGTGCCTCAGGTAAACTGTACTCTCTCTTACTGCATGAGTATCACTGGATGGGAGAGTATCAATCCATCCAGTCAAGTTACTCTTGGCAGTGCCTGGATTGTGACCCCTCCATATTACAAGATACTTTACCTAGCAGTTAGCCAAAAAGGAAGTATGATATACCAAACAAGTAAGAGACATACCAGAAAAAGGTCAAAGAAGGACTTCGGGATAGACAATGTTGTCGGTATGGGAAGAGTTTCTCTCTGCAGGCAGCAGAGTGAGTCCATCCAGGGAAGTAACGCTGGACAGAGCCACATACAGCTGGCCATGACTGAAGGCAGGGGTGCGTAAATCGACACCAA